>QLNU02004657.1:26109-38747 GCA_006491805.2 Dysdera silvatica | reverse complement strand
ATTAATGCAGGAACATAATTTTTACCTCATTCGTAACTGAAGTATCGTCGTTGTCAAGGGCTGGAAGAGGATATTCAGCCCGCCACTTTTTGTACCAGTGTTTCACAATAGAATACCTTGGAGCATTCTCCGAGTGGAAAGCGTCTTTCCGATGTACTTTGTGGTATCGCAGAGACGCTGCAACATCAAGCCCTTTCTCAAAGTATTGCTCAAATTCCATGCGAATGCCCTTCATTGGTGCTATAAAGGAAGTAACTTCTGGGGCAGTTACATTGTGGCTGTGAGCATTTTGTACTGTAATTAAAGCCGGCAATCCCTCCTAAAATCAAAGAAGCACACAATTCATACTTCACTGCTAAAATAAGCAGTATAACCATCCTGCACAGAAATAAGGTGTGGATTTGGTGTGCTTGGCACATTTTGGCAAGTTTGAACAGCACAATCACAAGAAGTTAATATTGAATCTAAGACAGGGTAGATGTTAGCTTTTGATTAGTCGTTGCTAATCAAAAAGATACAAAAGTTGATAAAAATTAAATGCTTTCAGAAACTTTAAAAATAACACAATTCTTTTCACAACACAAACCAGTTACATTACAGAAAAAAAAAATCACAATTTGCCCGTCAACGTGGAGGGTCAATGGAAAATTTTAATTGGAATAAAGGGAAAGACCACATCTTAGACTGGCCACGATCCAACGACTTTCCAGGTTTATGTCCTGAACGTTCTAATAACAGAACCATCGAGTCACAGTCGACATGAAATGAATTTCGTATTCATATTATCCATTTCATAACTCAATCATGAAAGTGGAAGGTAAAAGGGATTAAAAAAGCTGAAGAAACTGTAATTTCAGCGATTAAAATGGATAAAATTGAAAAATAATATACAGAGTGATTCAAAATTCTCTGTACAAACTTTAATATGAGATAGGCAACACTGAAACTTTTTTAGTTAATGAATATATACAAGTAGATACAACTCCTTTAATTGCATGGTAAGCATAGAGGTCTATGATACTCTTCACAGATGAAGTCTAGTTCAAACGTGATGTAAATTATTAAATAGAAATCTTCACATGCTTAATGTTCACAATGTTCATATTTGAACACATGATAATCTGCTTGCTGAGCAAACAACTGGAAGTTACGATTATGGAAATACACCGATTAATGAAAAAGGTTTTAGAGTTCCCTATCTTTCATTAAAATTTGTACAGCGAGTTTCAAATCACTGCATACATGGACATGTATGAATACATGTTACATACATGTTTCTAATTCAAGTTAGTCATCTGCAAGGGAGAAGTGGGAGGGGAGAGATAATAGTGGATAAAAAAAATACAGCGCACAATCAAAGATACCACAGAAATTAAATCTAAATTAACAGTATGACAAACAAACAGGTTTCCGCTATACTACTGTAGCACTAGGTAAATATATGTAAAGGTACTTTTTTAATAGTGACAGTAAATTCGTTTCATTTATATAGCACTGAGGGAAAATTAACAAATTAACCCCAGGGAACTGATAGGTATGTTCTTTGTATTTTATGGCAAAAAGACAGTTAATGCTGTGACTTCTAGCTCTCGGGAGAATCCAAAACTCTCGTTTAGGGTACCAAAGCACTTGAACAATGATGAGCAGAAGAAGTGGCAGATATCTTGCAGTATCACTGGAGCCACACACAGGTTACCAGCAGAGGTGCCAAGAGCCAACACGGGTCCCCCCCCCACCCGGCTCACTTGGACTGGCCCCATGACTCCTTTTCCCTGGGCCGGGCCCACACAGCATAGGTCCTTGCCAGTGTGGGCCCCTAAATTTCATCCAGGTCCCCAAGCTGCAGCCCCTGCCCCGTCTCATCTGCTCTGGTTACCAGGACAACAGACGAACACATTATCTCAAGACCATCACTGATCGGAAATTTATAAAACAATTCTGCGACAACCCAGAATTAATTCTTGCAAATTTATAATCGTGTTTATTCACATTTTGAGTACATCCACAAAGTGGATGCTGTGGTGATAAAAGGATGATTAAACATCTAAAATTATAGTGGCAAAAAATAAATTTTTTAAAATAAACTTTACCTGAACGAACTTGCTGCCATTATTAGTATTTTCAATAGCAATGTTTATGATGGCTTTGCAATTAAAATTTTTATTGTATACAGTATGTGGCCGGTCTTCCTTTTTATAACTGCTATGCTGGCAAATAAACGTTCGTCTGAAATTTAGAAAAATGAACGTTATATTTTCCATGCTTATTCATACAAAAAAAGAAAAATTCCATAAACCTTATAGCTGAAGACAACAATCAAAGGAGGATGTAACTCCATTTTTATAGTTCTGAGAAAATCCAACAAAAAGGTATAAAAATTCAATTCATTGCATGTTGGCAATTTTTTTTCTATAATTATAATACATATCGTTGGATAGGGAGCTACACCATTCTTTTACCAAAAGATGCAGGAATTTTTGTTCTATCACATGGTACTCATAACTCAAAATCTCCAATTTGGGAGTTACACCCTTCTTTGTCCGATGTCTTCATTTAATGCACACACACACACATACACAGAATTAACCGTTACTATGCAAAGTAAACATCGTGAGGATTAGGTTGTTTGTTTTATGGCAAAAAGACAGCTAAAGTTATGTTGCATTGGGACCTACAATTTTCCAAGGAATACAAACCTCTGTTGCCAGGGGAACCAAACCCTGGACCGCAGTGTGCAGAAGACCGTAGTGTGTGCTCTACGATACCAGGCACAGGATTCAAACACCAGGGTAAATGACACAACAAGCGAATGATTTACCATTATGACACCACAGCACTTAGAATTAAGTTTGATGGTTCACATTTTAAAAGTTCAATCTAAAACTCGGAGTAGTTGGAAAAGAAGAAAATGGACCATATACACATGCTCAATGTTGGATTTGAACAAGCAATCGACGGATCGGAACTCCATTGCTCTGACTGCTATAACAGCCATCGAGTACAGTCATGCGAAATTCTGAAATGATCATCTACATCCGATTAAATTCAGACTCAACGTGCAGCCGATTTGCTTTTCTTTGGCTCATAAGTTAAGAGATTATATTTTACATTAAATGCTAAAATGTGAAGTGTCGAATTTAATGCTAATGATTAATTTGTTCATAATACCTTTAAGGTCACTTTCCTTTAACAAATTTATATAACACTGAGTCTTGATTTGTCTCTATTTCATTGATTTCCTTGTAAATGCAACGACATTTGATGAGTTTCATTCCAAACACATCATAAGTTTTCTTAATAGAATCCCAATGCATCAGAACTGCACTCATAGAAATTAATTTTCTCACAGCAACATTTTCTGGCTCATACGTGTTGGGAATAAAAAGACCATACATCAGGCTGGTTTAGGTCCAGTGGCCTTCAAGTTTTCACCCTGATGCTTTGTCAGCTGAACTACCAAGCTGAACAGCCAAGCATGATCTTACCTTCATATTTATATTACAGCTAGGCAGCTAAGATTATGCTGCATAATGCCTACAACTTTCCGAGATATCCAAACCACCTTCGCCGAGGGAATAAGAAAGAAAGAAAGAGAGAAAGAAAGAAAGAAAGGAAAAGTGCAGACTACTTGCTGAAATCTAACCCAGATTATTCGGATGTAGCCAAAAGTGTTACTAAGCATCTATTTTGTTCTCATCCTCACGAGGTTCAAAATGGATAGGTTCTACTGAATATCAATCAATCCTTATTTGCGACAATTTATAATTATGAACAAACAATATATACAACTTAACAAATGTTTTTATGTTGTGTAATTTTAGTTTGTTTACTTTACATGCTTAAGATCATGGTAATTGGCGTATGAGATGAGACAGAGATCCTTAATGTGACTTTCAAACCATACAAACGGAAAAACACACAAAAATACATACAACCAGACTTACTAGACATGACTAACAAATGGTGGTGTTAACCAGAGGCATAGCAATTAAAAAATTATAGAAGAGAGAGAGAGAGCGAGAGCTCAAATGTAGCTTTAAAACAAATTATGCGATTTGACATTAAAGACAAAAATATGCCTTGATATCTGTTACAAGGGGCATGAGCCCCCCACTTGCTATGCCACTGGTATTGTTTGATGAATTTGCATTATAAAACATGTTACAAATTTACATATATTACCTTTTGTAATTAAAATTTCACTAATACAAATATCGGAAAAATACCTGCAAATCAATTGTGGGGGTGGGTTTACAGCACGGGAGCGTAGTGTCCATTTAGTAGAATTCTGAATTCCAAACTCCTTAATCCAGGAATTGCCATCCTCCACACTATATAGATCAGAGCGAATCTGTGCCAAATGATTCTCATCATCGATATAGATGATTTGGTTTGTAAATGACTTTGGCATGGTGATAGAGAAAAGATATTCAGAGATCTTAACGCCGCAAGGCAAGTATGACACTGTTGGCTACAAAATTAAAAAAAATAGCTACAAAGATGGGTAAGATAGACTTTATGCAATGTGTTTATTATTTAACTTATAAACACCAAACCTCGTGAACATTACTTAATTTATAAACATTAAAATAAATACTGTAAATTTTCAATTAAATGGAAGATTAATTAATGTTGAAAACATTATTAACATGTAAAATTCGAAAAAAAATGGCGCCAACTGAGCATCGCTGCATTGGCGCCGAATTTTTTAATCGCCAAATCTCGCCAATTAGCGAAACATACAATTTTGTGACAGGAAAAAAAGTGACTTCTTTTGTAACCAAAAAAAAAAAAAAGAGGTATATGCTGATATTTTCAAGTTAACCTCAGTAAAAATGTTTTGAACGTTAATGAAAATGTTCATAAACTAATCTAAATACACAAAACGAGAAAAGGTCATGACCAACAATGGTACACCTAGTTTTCTAACTTGTGCATCAAACCATTCTTACCTCATCTTCGACTGAAGTGTCATCGCCATCTTGAATGGGTATAGGATGTTCGGTGAGCCATTTTCTGTACCAGCTTTTCAATGTTGAATACTTCGGAATAGACACTGAGTGGAAAGCATTGCCAAAATTTGCTTTGTGATATCGTAGAGATGTTGCAATACCGAACCCTTCATTGAAGTATTGGTTAAATTTTTTATGAAGGTTGTTCGCTGGTGACAAGGAAGTAATCGCTTTTGCAATCGTCGTACCATGACTATGTGTATTTCGTATTGTAATTAATGTGGGTAGACCTTTCTAATATCAAAAAATATGTTTCAGTATATAATTTATATTTTGCACATTTTTAAAACAAATTTTTTTTTTTTAGATTATTAAAATAGATCAAATTAAATAAAAATAATTAAAAATTAAATTAAAATAAATTAGATTATTAATTAAAATTTCAACATATTATCCATTATTATAAATTTAACTCAATATGTGAATCCATTAGATAAATATGGAAACAGTCAAATCAGATAAATGATGTTTGAAACAAAAATAAGTACTTAAAAAATTAATTTTTGTGCAAATAAACAAGTTTTGTGAAAGTAAACAATTACATTTTATGTAAACAATTAAAATATATTAAGTCAACATTTAAATTCTTAAGCACACTTTACTCGAACAAACTTGCTGTGGTTGGCTGTATTTTCGACGATAATACTGATGATGGCTTCGCAATCAAAGTTTTTATTGTACTTTGTGGTTGGTCGCTGTCTCTTTTGAAAACTACTGTGGTGGCAAATGTAAGTTTGTCTGAAAATTAAAAAAAAAATTCTGCACTTATTTGCATCAAAGTTCAATAAAAATTCATTAAACCTCACACAGCACAAACTTCTATTTTTTAGAACCTCCAATTTTCAAACTACATGTTATTACAAACTATTGAGGTGGCCTTAAATAATATCCTATACACTAACTAATATTAATTTCCATTTTACAAACTTTTTTTTTTAGTGTGGTACAAAGCTCATAAAATCAAGAGTAAACAGTAGTTTTAACACGTTCGCTGCCAACTACGAGAATACTTGTAGTTGGCACAGGGAGCAAAAACATTGTTTCATGCACCAATTACGAGTATACTCGTCTGAATTTATTACCCAAAGTAAACCG
The DNA here is from genome assembly GCA_006491805.2 of Dysdera silvatica. Lineage (NCBI taxonomy): Eukaryota > Metazoa > Arthropoda > Arachnida > Araneae > Dysderidae > Dysdera > Dysdera silvatica. Next base: position 32,640 of record QLNU02004657.1, on the reverse strand, counting down.
TTACATCTATATTTAAAAAATAAAGCAGAAAATAATTTTAAAGCATAAAAAGGCAAACAGGATCTTGGCGGGTGTCAATGGATGCACCATATCAGCTTTGATAGCAAACGTGTTAAAATATTTCTTGCTATTTCATTTAATTGTTCGGTCTCCCGACATATTTCATAGTCAGCATAATCAAGTCTGTTAATTCCAGAGCAGAAATCCAAAGAACCATTGAAAATGCTGAAAACGTTTTTATACAGCATGGGTATAAGAAACTAACAGTTCTAATTTTATTTTAGTTTTGTGGCAAAAGGAGAGCAAGGGTCATGCTGAGCTGGAACCTACATTCTTCTGAGAAATCCAAATCTCTTAAGGCCTAGGTAACCAATTCCCGGAATGTGGTGAGTCAGTTAGCATTCTCTTTATGGCACAATTGGGAGTCGAACACAGGATAACCAATGGTAGTACCATAATAACCTGCCGCAGGGCGAATGAGAAACTTTGTTTGAATTTTGCAGTGTAAGGTTAGCAAGGGATCATGCTATGCCAGGACCTACAGTGGTACTTGCCTGCTAAAGCAGCCCCCAAGATTACGATCCCACCAAGATCATCGCCAAACTCGCCATCAGCTATAGTAACCATCGACATAATGAAATATTATTTTCTAGACATTTTTGCAATCCAGTAATTTTCCTGAATCAGTGTATGCTTAGTGAGGGATGCATTCATTGCTTTTGCTTTCTTAAGACCCCAGACCGTACAGTGGATAATCCAGGATGGCAATGATAGCTAAAACGTGACCTTTGAACCATGGTACATTTGCATGGAACTGAGCTCATCAGAAACTGAATTCATTTCAACAACTTTTGAATTCATGGAATTAACTACTAAAGTGCTCCACTGTTTAATGTATTATAAAAGTACAGTGAATTTATGGTTTCCTACGAACCTACAATTCATGAACTACACAATTATGCGAACTAATGTATTGGTATTAAAAAGCATTCCATAGAATAAATGTTAATTCCCATTCATAAACTTTCGTGGAAGGGTCTCTATGAGTTAATAAAACTGACAGTCCACTGTGTTGAGCTCATGTGTTAACTTTAGAACTGTCATTATAATTTTTTGCTTTTAATTAGCATTTACTGTATCTTTCTTAATAATTATAAGAGTTCTAATGCACATGGCACGAGTCACTGTAAAATAAGAACTTAAAATTCCAAACATAAATCTGCAGTATTATATAAAAATGCTACAAATTTCTCTATTTTGTAAATATTCACTATTATGAATGCCGGAGAAACGAAATACCTGCAAACAAACTCTGGTGGTGGGTCTTTGGTGCAGGAACGCAATATCCATTTCGTGAAGCTTTTTTTCCCAAACTCTTTGATCCAACTAATACAGTCATCCATACAATTTACATCCGAACGTATCTTGGCCAGATAATTCTCATTATCGAGGTGTATAATTTGATTTGTGAATGAGTTTGGCAAAGTGGAGCGGTCAAGAAATTCAGAAGCTTCGGCACTATGAGGCATGGGTACAGATTTTGTCTAATAAACAAAGCAAGCATGAATCTCACTTGATGTTACTTACTTAAAAAATAAAACCATGCATTATAATAATCTAAATCATCTTCATTGATAAAGTAAAATATAGAAAATGAATGTCGTTTGCATCTATGTTTCACGGTGCTATGGTCATGCTGCGCCGGGACCCACAGTTAACAAACCTCTTATCGTTTAGGGAATGAAAAACCAAACTACGATAAACAAAAAAAGATGGCGCATGTTCTACGATACTGTTGGAACCGAACCCGCATTAACAGCACGACAGGCAAATGTGTGTGTGAATGTTGTAATCAACAAAAAATGCTCGTACTATATGTTTTACATTACTGAACTGTTCAGGTTATATAAGATAGGATTTCTAGCCAAACGTGATCTCAAAATCATGATTAAAACTTCGTTATGAGGAATTCTCCAAGCCAACAAAACAATAAAAGGTTTCTAGGCGTTTTTGTCATTCCACCCAGTAAGCGACATTGAAGGAACATAGCTGAGTGGATAGAATACATTGAAGGAATGGAACACATAGGTGGAATACATTGCAGGAATGAAACATGTAGATGGAATACAGTGAAAGAATGAAACATGTAGGTGGAATACATTGAAGCAATGAAACACAGTAGGTAGAATACACTAAAGGAGTGAAACACAGTAGGTGGAATGCATTGAAGAAATAAAACACAGTAGGTGGAATACATTGAAGAAATAAAACACATTAGGTGGAGTACATTGAAGGAATGAAACACAGTAGATGGAATACATAAAAGAAACACGATAGGCCGAATACGTTGAATTTCATCTGCATTACTGAATAGTAAGAAACAATATGGGAAAAAACTTTCAAGTTCCCTTTAAAGATAAAAAACATATCATGATGAATAAAATCACTCGGTAAAACAAGTAAAGTTAAATATAGTTATGCTTTCTTTAAAGAGCATCATTCAAACCAATATTTCTCAAAGGGCATTACATGGAACCCCAATATACCATGACAACCCTCCAACAGCTACACAAGCAACGAAATTTGTAAAACATTGCAGACAATTCCGAGCAAATATGTAATATTTTCACCCATGACAACTATCAGAGATGGATCTAGGTCATACGGCACCTGATGCGAGCCCATAATTTGGCACCCTCCTGTTAAATATTAATTATTTTCAAAATAATTACTTTGGTGGCACAATTCTTCTTTACTTCTAAAGATCTTCTCAATAGGTTACTAAATTTTATTCCCAAAAACACTGAATAGTATTACCAGATGAAAAGCTACAACAATAGTTAAAATTTCCTAAAAACATATTACATGCAACAAAGTACTTTTTCTGATGAGCCAAAAATTAAAATTATTTTAATATAGAAATTAAAGCCTTATATGAGCTTCAATAATTTGGTATTCAATGGTCAAGTAAATTCTTCTATTGTGATGTAGTTTTTACTTTCCTAATTTGCAATGTCCTATTATGTTATATTTTGATGTAGTTTTTCACTTTCTTGCACTCTAACTTAATTAAATATGTTGTAGTAAATAATAATTTTAACAAGGATAATGAGTTTATTAAAAAATTAAATAAGGTTTAAAACACTTCAAGTTTTAAAAATTTAATAAGATAAATTTTTATAAAACGTTATTAAAAGTAGCAAAAAAAAAAAACAGAATTAATAATGAAAAATACAGAAGTAGTCAAACTTTAAGAAAATGGTGCCTTTCTCATAAAACATCAGTTTGATTTATTGAAACCTATTTAAAAAATAAGAACTTAGACACATAAATTTAATTTGGCCTTGTCTGCATTTCGAGGTCGTTAAGCCATTTGAACACCCCCCCACCTTGGCTTAGCACCCAGTGTGACGGCACCAGTCACACACCCCTTAACCCATCACTGACAGCTGCTTAGTGTTAACTAACTAAGATTCAGCAATAATAGAAAAATATTACTTAAATTTTATACCAATATATGTATTGCATATTTTTAGGCTTTTGTACAAGTAGTGACAGAAAAAATTCTGTTCAATTTTTCCTTAAATATTCATGGGGGGGGGGGGGTTCTTTGTCAGGGTTTGAGAACAGAATCCCCTATGAAAAAATTATGGGGTTCCATCTTACAAAATTTAAGAACAACTGGTCTAAACATATCTTTGGTCAACAAAGTGACAAATTTTCTTTTTTTTTTAAACATATGAATTTAATAATAACCTTATCACACGATGGACTGAATTATAATTACTGAATTTGTAATTCATGTTTTAGACTTGGAAGAGTTGAAAGGATATTTACGGTATACCAAGTCTAGACAAGAACTAGTGATCTTTGAATCACTGACCATGTGCTCTGACTAGAAAGACAGTGAACACAGCAATGGAAAGTTATGTTTCCAAACTTATATATGTTTGTCAAAAAGTATTTCTTTGTGTTTTTATGATGTGTGTGTGTGTGGTGTGTGTGCAAAGTGGGGGGGTAAGGTGGGAAGGGTGGCCACCGAAGATGGCGCTGTATCTCAGATTGTGTTCTAACGAGGTCATACTGTGCCAGTACCTACAGTGTTCTAAGGAATTCTAACAGCTGAAGACTCATGGAACCCACCCACCCCAGGGTTACAGTGAGCAAGCTAGTCAGTATACTTTAGGCTTTTTTTTAGTTACCCTCGGTAGTCGAATTTGAATTAACAGAACACCAGATGAACATGTTACTACTACACGGTACCTTACCAGAAAGGACATGGGTCTTTCTACTACATATTGGAAAACTACAGTTGTGGATAGAGTGCCAAAAATGAATTCCTTTACAACCTCCCTATAGATATAATTACGGAGAACCTCACCCCTTCTCTTGTCAGTAATACTAACACATACCAGTTAATATGAAATGTATAATAGAAAATGTCTTATGTGACTAAGAGAACACTTAGTGTTTGGTGAATCTTACATTTCCACCATTTTGTACATCTGCAGTAAATTGTTCGTGTTCACCATCGTGTGAGTGACTCCAGAGTTCATCAGATATGGAAGTTGCGTTCATACTTTTGCTGGCCATTGGGGCGATCAAGTGTTCTTTTACCTTGATGTTAGAAGAGTCTCCAGACTGGACATCTAAACTCTGCATCATAAATAACAAAACATGAAACTAATGATACAAACAACCAATAAGTTCTTGTATGTTAAAACATTTGACAAACATATATTTCAAATACTTAAATTCTCTGCACATATTCAATAAATTTATGGGAGGAACTGGAACTTCTTTTATGTTTAATGACATGCGACATAGTATGTTTTGCAACCAGGTGGTACATAGTCACCGGAGCATAAAAGCAGACTGCACCACATTATCCTCTTCAGACCCAAGCATTGGTCGGCATGAGGCAACCTCCTCAAAAGCAAATCCTCGTCCCACGATTTTCTGAGCTTTCCAGCACCATTAATGAATGGAAATGATGCAATTCATACTTTTGGAAGTCAACATTTCACTTAATAACTCAACTCTAGTTACATCCGCGAATCAACCTCGTTTGTTGACGATATTCCACGTGTTCACTCCCGAAGAAGGGCGAACTTTTATCGCCCGAAACGCGTAGCTCGAACTCAATCTTGACATAAATACGTTTTTATAGCGTTTTTGTCTCTTATTTATATTGCGTATTGTTTCGTCGAATATTTCCACGTAAACTGCGGTAGTTCTATTTAAAATTATAACTTTTTAAGTAGTAACATGCTTTACAACTCATCAATATTACTCACCTTGTCCTGTTTCGTACACCAACAGTGACGCCAATGTCTTACAGTGCTGTAGCTCGGTAACAAAGTAGTCACATCATAAGTACTTTTAGGACGAGTGTCGAGATTTAAACTATGACGATGAAGTTTGAGGGAATCGGCGATACCAAACCCATGAGAAAAGTAATTTTCAAATGTAGATTGTATCTCCGAAGCACTAGGCAAAGGTTTAAAACCTGATCTATCCGTGGTTGAGTTTGTGTGTTTAAAACATTGACACCACAGCTGCAACCTTACCTATAAAAAAAAAAAATCAACATTAAGGAAGATTCAATACCCATCAAAATGAATTTTTATGATACCTGCTTATTTTCTTCCTAAAACTTTTGGTATTTCTGATTTTATTTGAAAATCCATAAAATTTAAAAATACATTAAAGGGGTTAGACTGCAGTTAAAGAGGTCTTTCTTGTCAACTACGGCCAAATATTGCATAATCTACCAGGCCAATGCATAGGATGTTAAAAAGGAGATAGGTTGGTACCAAAAGGCAGGGTTTTGATAGAAACAGATTTTCACATAAAGAATTTAATTTTTCCAACCAAAATGATTATTCAAATGGGAAGGGGTAAGGCCCCCAGTGTATACAACCATCCTTCATAAAACCAATTTTCAAACCAAATTCATAAAACCAAATCGTTAGCATATCCAGAAAGCACATAAGGGAGGAGGGGTTACAGAGCTACAACTCCACATATTCATATCGTATATACACAAAATTTTACGCTCATGGGGAGGGTACAATCCCATCAACTCCTTCCTATATATGCCAGTGAGTCAACTACTCTATTTTCTTCCATGCTGTACTTTTCTATAGTCTCTTAATGATTAAATCTACTTCTAAAATTTGCTTGTATTTTTACAACAGCAAAGATGCTGCATTAAGACTCATAATTCTCCGTGGAATCCGAACCTTTGCTGCAAGGGGTACTGAAAACTGGACTCCAAAGCAGAATGTGCTAAAAAGTGCAACGCAAATCACAGAACAAACAACTTCACTGCAGAAGAATCGCGGGGTGAATCAATTATTTTTAATAAATAAAAAAAGCAGTCCGACAAAATGTTTTCTACATTTCTATTAAAAAAGGAATTTATGTTTTATAGAATTTAAAAATGTATATATATATATATATATATACACGCATCTCCTGCAGAACAGTTTTGATCAGCTGAAGGTTTGTTGCAGAACATTGCAAAAC
>QLNU02004657.1:0-17060 GCA_006491805.2 Dysdera silvatica | reverse complement strand
TCCATAAAAAAAATTCTAAATTTACCTCCCTTCAGTGACCAACTTTGAGCGACCGTTTTTTCACGAGCCCAAAGGCGGTTACCTTAGGGATGTTTTACTGTATATTATAGTAAATCCTCTCTTAACGACCACCCCTATTCAGAGACCACCTTCCTTAGCGATTACTTTTCCTGGAAACGGTTTTCCTCTCAACCAATGACTAATTTACCTCCATTCAAAGACTACCTCTCCGAACGACCGCTTTTACACGGAACCGATGGTGGTCACCTTAGGGGAGGTTTTACTGTAATTATATAAATAGACTATTATATTATAACCCCACTAAGCCTACCGCCCTCAGTTCCGTAAACAAGTGGTCGTTCAGAAAGGTGGTCCCTGAATGGAGGTAAATTTATCATTGGGTGGTTTATGGCCGGGAGAAATCAGTTTCCAGAAAAGTTGGTCATTAAAGAAAGTGGCCTCTGAATAATGGAGGTGGTCGCTGAATAGAGGTAGTCATTAAGAGAGGTTTTACTGTATTTTATAAATACATTAATTATAAAAATAAGCTAATAATTATTTTATAAATATTTTTATTATATAAATATGTTAATAATTATTTTATAATTACATTAATAATACAAATACACTAATTGTTTTATGAATATATTAATTATATAAATTGTATGCTAATAATTATTTTGTGTTATTAATTTTATAAATTTGTAATGATTTTGGAAAAATATGCTAATGATGATTTTCGAAAAATATGCTAATAATGATTTTAGAAAAATATATTTGTTTGGATTTTTTATGGCGCAAGAGCATCTGGGCTACACTGTGCCTAGATTTTAGAAAAACATGCTGTGCAATGATTTTAAAGCTACTTTGATATCCAAAGGCCCAAAAATAGCATGTCAGGTTTACAATTTCATAAAAGCAAAATGAATTTCTCATTGGAAGTTTTTATATTTCAAAGAAATCTAGTTTCAATTAACATGGTGCTTTATGGACATGAACTTAATCGTGCGTCCAGTGGGCCCAGTGATTGGCAACCTGTCCAGTGTTGAAGGTTGCATTTTTCTCCGTTGCCATCTGTTCACAATTGTCTATCCAGTTACTATATATATATATATATATATATCAATAGTTCATACATTCAGTTAACCGCATTGGAGAACTCCAGAAATTGTTAGACTGGTTAAACTTAGAATAGTTGACTAACAAAAATAGGGCTAGGGTAGCGACCTGGAGACGTTTGTAAAGTATGGCAATCATGTTTTCTTTTCGTGTCACCAATTGCGAGGCTTTTACAACTTCCTCGCAAAATAATTGATTTGCTTTGATTCACAGTTTCGCTAGGGATCTTCTCCTCGATGGGCAACAGTACAAGGATCAGTACCAGTAGATGATTATGTGGTGCATGATGTCATGCAACCAGTACGTGAAAACCAGTATAATCTACACGAGAATTTAGGGACAACACCGTTACAAGATGAACCACTATTCCGTGAACACATTTAGACTTCCAGCACATTTTCACATTAGGTACAATGTTGCCAATTCAGTGCATTTTTCATTTTCAATGCTTTTTTTTTACATTCAGTTTGGAGAGAATGCAGTTTAGGAATTAAGTTGCTTATTAAAGTGCAGCATGAAATCTGTCTTTCAGCTCATAGTTCCATTATCGTTTCCGAAGGAAGAATTTCTTCCATAGCTGCAGCATTCGAATTATTCAAAACAGCAATGGAGTAGCAATTGGCCCTGAAAAAGGCCACTGTTAGAAGTCATCATAATCATAAAATAGCCTACTTCGCAAAATTTCCTTGAATCCATATTTCAAACTGATTTGAACATATCCTGTGAAAATACTAAAAATATTACAGTTCAGTATTTCTACAACTGAATTTCATAAACCCTCAATTTTGATTTATGATGGAAACACTTCGTAAACATCGAAAGTGAAGAGAAGTCCACATGCATGCACTTATATACAGAATAATTACAGAATAGTGGTTCATCTTATAATGGTGCTGTCCCTAAAGGCTCGTATGATCTATTACTGCTAGGTGGCTATCGACAGAATGTGTTACAGCAGTTGAGTAGGAGGCATATGAACTTTCTGCTGATAATTGGTTTGCTCAGCCTTTTCTTTACCGCTTTCAGTAGTTTGTCCTTCACTGAAAAGGGTTTATTTCGGCTCTGCAATCTCCAGCACATGCTATATACATTAATTTTTGTCGGTCGTTCATGGCATGTTTTATTACCTGTATAAAAATTATAAAATAATATATTTTTGTATAAATGAATTTTGTTTTATATAAATAAAATTGTAAATTATTTTATATATATAATATTTACACGTACTTCACGTTCGTAGGAGCTTTAGCTATTCATAATAGGAGTTACGAAGGTTTTCAAGGCTTGAACAAAAAGTCTTGTTTTCCCCCTAACCGCTGAGAATAATTTCAAATTTCCTGAGAATTCCAAGCTGCGTGGGATCCTTAATCCATCTTTTCTTTCTTTTTTTTTTAACAGCGAAGAACAACAAAAGATAAATTACATTGGGACCTACAAGTTCCCGAGGAATCCAAACCTTTTGAGGTCTAGGAAATAAATTTTCGGACTGCAGTGAACAGTTTGTTGGTAAGCATTCTATGGAGCTGTTAGTTTAATGGCACACTAGGCAAACATGCTACAACTGCACCATAGCAGGGCTTACTATTTTTTTCTCTCTCTATATATATATGACCACTATAAAATAATGAACTAGCAATACAACTCTATAAAAATAAAAGAATGAACATAGAATAAAGCAAACATTTTAATAACAAAAAATTTGCAAACACAACAAATTGCAATAAAAAAAAAGTTTCCATGGATGCATAACAAAGCTAAAATATGAGTGATATAATACTTCATATGTTTCTCGAGAAAAAAACAAATTTCGTACCACTCTTGATGTGAATGTAAAATATTGCATCGAATACATCCCTGCCACGTTAAATATTAGGAATTACAATAATCTTCGCGCAAACTTAATATTTTGCAGATACCATACTCGCAATAGTACAAACTACACTTTATTAATAATTAAAGAGCAATAAAAACAACCACATGTAAATTCACAAGATATGAAATGTAATAAAGCTTAGTATACAAACACACTACCTGGCCAAAAAAAAAAAAAGTTTTGCATTTTCATTGGATCACATTTAGCACAAACTACTACAATATGCATTCCTTGTGGCATTGTTTCTATGAGTTTGGCCTCAACATTTGTTTTTGGACAAATTTGCTTCAATATTTTTAACCAAGGTCCTTGGTTAATGAAAGAAGATAACTGCTCCTTAGAATTCTTCTTTAGTATATAATTCATGGAGTTGAGTTCAGGGCTTCAATTCAAATATGTAAATGATGCCTCACGTTCTTGGAGCCAATCTTCTACAATTTGGACTTGATGAATTTTGTCATTGTCGTCCCGGAATTTGACCTTGTCTTCGGGAAAAAAAAAACCCATGGATGGAAAAGCTAATCATTCAGTATATTCAGATAACTTCATTTAAACTAGTAAAATTTCGTCACTGGTACAACATAAAAGGAAAGATTCAGCAATGTTTCAAGAACTACTGCTCCCTTTATCAAGCAAAATACCCAGAAAGTGAGAATTGTACTGTGTCTATACACCTACCTAATTCTGGGTTTTTCTAGAGCAGTCTTGAACCCACATTTTCCATGAACTTTTTCTACTGGTTTCGCCAATCTTCTTGCACAAATCTTGTATGCGCAGTTGTTCGATGAACAAAAGCAACCTTATTTTGAAGCGTATCCAATACGTACAATGCATAAAGTGTCTAATGCTCCATGTGGAATTCTTCTAACTTTGATATGTTCACCACGTTAGAAGTAAGTAAATCTGAACTTATCAGACAATATAAATATTCCCCCATTGCTCAGTAGTCCAATCTTTATATTTCTTGGCAAACTGCAGTCTTTATTTCCAATTAGTCTCACTAACAGTTGATTTCCTTTTTAAAAGATAGAAGTTTAATCTCAATTCTTGAGTTTTCATCCCATCACTGTACGAGTGGGAAAGGTCTTACTTCCACTGTTGAACATGCGAATTCTAAGGCCAAATTTTTCAAATTCAATTTCACGAACTGTTTTAATGATCCTTTGACATGGTTATTCAGGAATGCTTTTCGCTCACATATTTTCAAAGAAGTAAATGGGTTTGTTGCCATCTTTCTATGATTCAATAACGCACTGGATAGCTTGTAAGCTGATGACAGTGAATTTAGTAATCTCCTTGAAATTTTTCTGCACTTGACATGAGGTAATTTAGCTCTTTTGAATCCTGCATTCCCTCCCCCCCCAGTCCACATATAACATATCCAGTCATGATCACTTTGAAATAACAGCCCCGTATACTTATCCCGTTACATTTAAAGAGTTCATTTCACACGGAAGTATACATATTTTCAAAACATTTAACCAATCATTTCTCTTCGGTACTTGAATGTTTAAATTAACACCACAACTTTTCTTTCTTTAAATAGCCAGGCAGTGTGTATTAGCTTACGAAAAAGGTTGGGTCTCGTAAATATCAGGAGAATTTGCCACCAGAGCTGTAGCCAGGGTGGAGTTAGTAATGGCTGAGCCCCAACCCCCACCCTGGAAAATATTTTTTCTTAAAATAAATTTTTGTAAAATTTCATTTCAAATTTTTTGTTTTGTATAAAATTGCACATGACAATGCAAATTGTTCCTTGATGTTGAAAATGTACTCAAAATAGCTTTTAATGGTAGATCTTGTATACATGACGTTTTTTTTACAGAGGTTTGAGTCTTCATCTACTTTATGGTAAGTTGAATTATTGAGAGGTATACTAAAATTTATAAATTTTCAATGCAAAATTTATTCGTTAGCATTAAATATACTAGTCTGCTTATATGTATATTCAGTATTATTAAATGTGTTAATAAAGTACACCAAACTATTTATGAATTTTAAGCCCCCCGTAGCTTTCTAACACCCCCCCTCTCCCCGTAACAAGAGACTAGTTACAGGCCTAATTGCGATAAGAGTTAAACTGCTGCCAGGTGGTTTTACATGCCATACTAATGTAGCAATTCAAAACTCAGAGGTGTGTGTGTGGGGGGGGGCTCAAGTGTCTATTGGGAGGAGGGATCAAGTAGCTTTGAAATTGTGATGTGGCCGTAGAGAAAATTTTTCAATATCCAAGAGGTAGGGCCCTGAGATCTTCCATCACTGATTAAACCCTTGCTACCAAGTACACCAAATTACAGAAGAATAAGTTATATAATACCACTTGTAGTTGAGCACAGGTTAATGCAATGACAGATGAATGTGTTATAACTAAGCCACTGTAGGGTAGTGTGGACCAGGGTTTAAACTGGGTCAAAAAATGCTGTTGCAAAAATGGCAAAGTGGGAGAAAAGTTATAGTAAAATGCTAAAACAAACATTGCTTTCATTGCTCGAAAAATCGTATCAATGAAATTATTTATATCAACAATGCCTTGAAATATAAAGAACTAGCTAGTTTAAAAAATACTAACACATTATGCAAGAAGAACTAATGTACAGTATGAGTGGTCCTACCCCAGTCAAGCAGCATTCATTACAGTGACAAAGAGATGACCAACGAATGGAGATTGAATGTGGTGTATACACACGAATATTTGTCATTGCATGTCTTAAAGTGTATAGGAAGAAGGGGAGAGGGAAGTTACTGTAAGAAACATACTTTAAGGTTTAAAAAAAAAATCATAAATCAAAGTTATTAAAGAAAGGGCAAAGTTTGATGACAGGTTATTAAACAACTGTCGATATTTTGCAATGGGCACAATTTTCTTTTTAGCATTTTACATTAATTCATTACATTTTGCGAAAAAAAGCGACTGTAGCTTAAACCCTGGTGTGGACCTAGGTTCCCCATCCCCAAGGAATTCAAAGCTTTTAAAGCTCAGGGAACGAACTCTTAAGACCACTGGCATACGCAGGGGTGGGGTGGGGTGTAACTCTCCCCCTTACATTGAAATTTTGTATATTTAACATAGGAATATATGAGTTGTAGCTCTGTAACCCTCGCTTTTATGAACTTTTTGTGTACGCCTATGCCCAAGACCACGGTGATCAGTTAGTCTGTAAGCTTCTCCCCACCTCCACTTTTCTTTGCAACATCGGCAGTTGAACCCAGATTATAAGCACATTAGCTGAACACAATATCACTGAAACATCACAGGACCTGACAATTTTGTGGTGGACTGTAATACCACTCATTAAATATAAATTTAATATGCATAAGCATATGATTATTTTACAATACACTGAAGCATACTTATTGATATATATTTTAGGAAATAGCTATACTCTACAGCTCTGGAATATACTTGGGGTTATAATTAGTCTAATTGGTATTAATTCATATACTTTCTGTATTGAACTTAATTTAAACAATTAAAGAATTAAACAATTTTTATAAATGTTTTTTAGGCGTAGTAATATTAACACCGATGTTATGACATAGTTAGATGGTGAAACGTTCGTAAAGAAAAGAAATGTTTTTGCGTCTGGTGGGGCATGATCCTATGACCTTTTACTATCTGGGCAGATGTTCTTACCAACTGATTTACAGATGACAAACATTCAGTCCCTTACAAATGTATAACTAGTTATTTCGCGGAATGGGACAGTACATGGCATCAACATACAGTTTTCAAAATTATTGGGGGGGGGGAAGCACATCTTATGTGCGTTTATACATTATAATATATGTAAAATCGCAATTTATTTCAGATTATTGGGGGAGGCTCGGGCCCCATATAACTTTACGCCTATGGTACATGGACTGCTTTTTACAACGAATTGCAAAGAGATCACCATTTAATTCATCGAAAATCCCGTTGTGGCAGATACATTTGTATAAATTAAAGAATTGTAACATAAAAGGTACATATTACTATACAGGGTTCCCACTACGAAGTAGAAAACTCCCGGACCAATCACAAGCAATTTTCAACTGAACTTCAGTCGTGGAGAAAATTGCTTCGTGTTCGGGGAGAGATTTAGCTACTTAAAACAGAAGTTAAGGTTTTCCCTGACTTTTCCAGGTTTGACCAAAAAATGTTGTTTGCTCTTAGCTTCTAAGGATTATTTAAAATTTCCTGATAATACCAGTTTCTTCAGGTACATGGGAATCCTGTATACAGTGTCAGATGCTACGCAGAATTTATTACAAATACAGACAAGAAGCGATAAATCAGAATACCATGTAACATCTCCCAACTTTTGACTCGTTATATCTTTGGCATATAATAAACACAACATACAATTTAATGAATGGCAATGTTAGTATTGTTTGTAGACAGTGAATACACATTGGTTTCCATACACTTGGCTCTATTTAATTATTTTAATTAAAATAAGGAAAAGGCAACTTTATGAGAAAATTCAACCTTGCAGTTATATTTAATACAGATATATAAAATGTACTTTTACATATATATATATATATTGTAATTATATATATATATGTGTGCGGGTGTGAAGTACTGTTGTCTACTGAAACAGCTTTTCCCTTCGTTAAAAAAGTCTGTATCTATATGTTTCCATTGAAATCAGACTTAGCACATTTCTAATAGAGGCTATTAAACTGTAAATGCCTTTCTTCAAGCATTCCTTATTGGAAATGGGATATAGCTAATTTCCGTGGCAACAGATAGGCACCGACAGCGCCATGAGGAATTTTGGTAGACAAACTATAATTTGGCAAAAATAAATTACATTCCTTTGGGATATTCTTCTTACAAAGTACGAATTGCACAACCAGATGCAAATTTAAAATATATATATATATATACACTTTTTTTTTCTTTCTTTCAAACTACATTTCACATAAAAATATTTTTAAAATGCAGTGCACAGTAGACTCCTCTAACCAAGTCTCGAATCAACTGGTCCTTTTCGTCCGCTTGGCTAAAATCTCAAAATGTGATGAATGTTAAGGGCAGGGGGAGAGAAAAAGTTGATTTTTAAAAATAATGAGCTTTCTACACACATTACATGATACTAAAGGTGAAAATTAAGAAATTTTGTAGTAAGTGGCCAGTGGCCACTGAACTTATTTTATTTCATTCAGTGACTACTTACGAGCATGTTCACATATTTTGTCGAATACACATACACGTTTTATATATATATTATGCAACTGACAGCTGAAGGCCCATGAATTAAGTTATTTAAAAACTTATGCAAAAATGAAATAATTGAAAAATAATGATTAAAATGCATTTAAAGAACATGATAAAATTGAAAATCTCAATATTTTAAGTTTTTAATAACATACAGCAGATTTAACACACTTGACTGAACTCTTGTTCTCAGTGTGTGTGTGTGTGTATATATATATATGTGTGTGTGTGTGTGTGTGTGTGCAAAGACATTTATGTACTCTCATGAATTGAAAAATAAAGGTTTGTATGAAAATAAATAAGAGCTTTAATTTATTTTCTAATAAGAGATAGGTAGGATATAAAAAAAAAAAAATGATTACTCTAAAAATCTTGACTGCTGCTTCGTGTGATGATAGACAAGTAGTATGTCATTAGTAGGTTAAACATACCAAGGTTCATCAAAATCGAACTGGGCATTCTTGAAAAATGGCACATTGTTGACAAGCCTTGATGTTTACCAATGTTGCGCAATTTCTCGGAACTCCCCATTGGATTTTAATAAAACTTAGCATGTGTGACCTATTAACCTTAAAGTAAGCATGTGTGACCTATTACCCTTAAAGTAAGCATGTGTGACCTATTAACCTTAAAGTACCATCATGCTGAAAGATTGCCCAAGTTTTTAGGGTAACCTAAAATTCTTCGTCATTTGTGCAACCCATCCTTCGCCATAAACCAATAGGTGATCACATTCCAAGATATGCACTCAAAACAGTGCTAGTGTCAAAACCGTTTTAATAACGTGTGCTCAGACTTATGAATAGCAATACATGTACTTCAATCTTTGAAACATGGCCTCCTGCTTCAAATGGAATCGTTCCACCATAATTCACTGCTCGCATTGGGATCAAAAATTTCCAATGGAACTTTAGCATGCTTTATCATTAATCTATTTTTAACAGCTTCTTTACCCATTGACATTAATTTATCGTTAATTATATTTCCAACACTGGTCCATATTCTCTCCACTTCTGCATTACTTGGTGAAATTGTAAGTAACACTTGGGCTAACTCAGTACATATTTTAAAATTACTAAATTTCGTAGTAGTTAGCTTTTCAAACAGGAGCGGAAGCAAAATAGAAGGCTTGAAATTTATAAACATTATGCGTCGCAGTAATTTCCATTATGCTAAAGCTCTTTCTATTAGAAATTTGAAAAGCTCACATATTTTTAGCAATTCACTTTCTGCATAACCTTGCAATTCTCTTTCCGTAGATGGAAACATGATTGTATCTAACTTCTGAGCCATGAGTACACAAACTGACTTCCCAGGTCCTCCTTCACTGAAAACTCTTTGTGAAATTTGATTACCAGCTTTGAGGCATAAATCATGAAAAGATTTTTTTTCTTTCTCTTTTGACAAGCTGTTGCTCTTTCTGGTCATAGATGTAAACATTGAATGTTTTGTTCCTAAAACATTATTTTTAAACTTTACATATTCTGATTCAGTAGCGTCAAAGGTCACAAGAAAAGTTCGTAAATATCTTGCATTACTTGTTATCGATTCACCTAATGACTCAAAATGAATCTAGTTGTAATTTTTTCACACAGTCTGTAGCATCACAAATATTTATATCAACTTTTTCTAAATATAATAAAGATCTAGCAATTAATTCTACAAAATCTCCAAAAGCATGTAAGAAAAAAACATGATACAGCAAAAGATCTGTTAGGATGCACTTTGCTGAATTTTTAATTTTAACACTAGGTGTGAAACCATTGCTATGTAGAGATACAACATTTGTCAAGTGCTGCACTACGACTGGATAATTATTCAAAACAGCAATTACAGAACTTTCTAATGAGTTAGTCCATCTAGTTTCACATATGGGTTAAAAGAAAGTACTTGTAGGTCACGTGCTTCAGCAGCTCTCTGTAGTTCACAAGCAAGCTTAGGATTAGTCCTGTAGAAATGACTGATGGATCTAAGAATTGCCATTATTTTCACTGCCACTGGAGAACTCTTAACTGAATTCTTCAAACACAAGTCTAGTAAGTGATTATAACAATGAATGTGAATCGAAGACTGCAACGTATTTACTAATCCCCTTGTGTTTCCCAATATTAACTGATGCTCTATCCACTGTCATACATACGAGACGTTCCTGTCAGTAATACCAGACCAATCGAGGCATTCAGATATAGCTTTTGCTATACCTTCAGAGTTCGCATTTTCAATTTCACAAATGCCCACAAGTAAAAATTTAGTTTTGTTATCCTGTTTTAATACATATCACACCAAAACAGCCTCATATTCTGTACTTTTTCTAGTAGTACTACCATCGGTTAGTGGGGATATGCACCCTGAATTGTTAATCTGCTCAACATTTTTATTTTTGAAATAATGCCACATATTTTAAGAGCATTATGAAAGATATTCGATTTTTGTAAGCCTCTTCTAACAAAACACCATTCAGTTTTTGCAAATGACACTCCGAAGCAAAATCACATACTGGTCTACCTTTAATAGCAAAGTAAAACACAGTCCTCATAAGTCTACTCATTTTCAAGTGAACATTTTTGTCCATACTTGTTAATTTCTTATAAATTTCGGCATCATGTGATGACTCTAAGGTAGAATTATCTTTTTCCAAACAAGGAGAATGAGTTCTACTTGAAAAGTGTATAACACTTTCCTTCTTGCGATGAGGGGGTTGAAAGCCTTTTGTATCCTTTACAAAACTTGAAAAATATTTAGCTCCAAGTTGTGGAGCCCATTTAGTGCAAACAAGACGCCACATACCCCAAGGATCATTTGGATCAATAATTACATTTTTTACTCTATCTTCTGTTGCCTTAGCATCGTGTTTAATAAATTTCCACTCTTCTCTATACTGACGGCTGTCTTCTTTTTCTGCTCTCCATCACTGTCGGCTCAACTTTCTTATTAATTGGTACTGGAAAACTTCGTTCCACTGAGGCATTATTAATGGATACAAGGGTTGACCTAAGAAATGCGAAAGGGGGAAAAATATATATTATTATAAAATAAGTTTATAAAATACATTTTTAATTAAATAAAAAACAAACATTTTTTTAAAATCATGATTATTATTAATTGAAATCATAAGCGTAACTTAGTACAGGTGGGGGGTCACACAAGGTGGTAACTGATGGAAAAGTTGTCATTATTACCAAAAATTTTACCCAGTTTTGAGTCTCCCCACTGCCCCATTGGAATGGCCAAGTGACGCTTATGATTGAAATTATAAATTTTAAAAAATTTGTTAACATGAAAAATAAAAAGAAAGAAGAAAAAAACTCAGATATTCAGCAAAAAAAAGTCAAATTGACGACTTACCGATCATGAGTACTTTCGTCTTCCAAAGAATGTTTCTTACGTGTTACATTAGGAAGTGCTTCTTTACTAATGAAGAACGACGATATTTTTTTGTGACTGACAACTCTCTACACCCAATTTTCATTTTTTACTCACCATCAGAGCGATTACACTAATATAATGGTTTATTATGATCGCAAAATTAAAAAGCTTTTGGAATCAACGGAAAGAAATAAGGATAAGAGAAAAATAACGGGTCCTGCCATGCTATACTCCGTTACAACTTAAGAAAAGACCATTGTTACTATCGATGGCTGAATTATGATAGTAACCTTCCGTCGCAATGAAAGTTCTAGCCTTATACATACTGTCTTAGAACTTGCTGGCCTTGAAAAACCAGTTTTTAAAGTAATCCCTGTTGCTAAGGGAGGTCTTGCATTCTGCAATTTTGGCGACCCTTTGCAATTTTACGCCAATTTGGCAATTGTTAAACCCTATATAGAATTTCTGGATTCGAAAACTATTGGTCAGATGATGATGAAAAAAAACAAGCGACTGCTTTTGATTAATATTCGCTTCATTTAATATGAATTTGCACATAATAGTCATTTTTCAAAGTTTCACTTATTTTAAATAAAAAAATGAAATGGAAAATAAACGAAAATTAATATAGTCATTTCTTTTTTAATTTTTGTTACATATTTTGCATTTTTTAAATGTTTTATAAATATATAAAAAAGTACTGAATATTAAATATATTTCTCTTTTTGTGACAAAAAGAACAATTTTTGTTAACAATAATAATACGTATTTTTTACACATCATTCTTCGTTATTCACGAGCTCTTGGCACAATTTGGCATTGCTGTATATATTTACTTGGCTAGAAAAATTTTCTGCATGCATATTTTCTTTCGGTGCTCCAGCCCTCCCCATAGAGCTAATGGCCTTTTCTTAAGCTAACATTCGTAAAAGTGGTGCCAGATTGGGCTACAAGTAGCGGATTGGGCGACTTTTTAAGTGCACTCGCTCAAAAATTTCGAATTGGGCGACACGCTACTTTTAATTATCTTTAGACTATAAATTTTTTATTTTCATATATAAAATCACAAAATATTATTAGTATTACATAATGCAATAAAAATTTTGTTCGTTGAACATTTTTAATCGCAGTGAACGATAGTTTTACTAAGATATGTTCGATACTCGTTCAATCTCTGTTGTTCAATCCTTGTTTTGGTACTTTTTAATCACAGAAATCTTATATGTACATCATAATATGTAATATGGACATCACGTAACTCCGAAGCCCGTTTAATATTGCAGTTCTGTGCAAACTTTCAAGCATATATACACTATATAGGCTCGAAAATGCAAACCGTGGAGCCACATTAGTTAGGTTAATTTTTCTATTTTCCTGTGTTACAGTACATACTCATAATCATGCCGCATATCGGGATCTTCTAAAAATATATTTTTCACTGTAAAGAGAATTTGATTTTACGATAAATGAAGGCGATATTCCAAGACCAAAACAAATTTCTCCCTTGGTCTATAACAGAGTTTGTATCCTTGATTTCATTATAATGGTGCAATGCTTGTCTCAAGCTTCAGACAGCACACCTCGTATGTCGGAAAATCGGGTAACTCTGCTGGGTATAAAGCCCTTAAACACTGTGCTTAAGCTAGATTTTAAATTCAATTTGTGTTCCATTTTCTTCAATTTTGTTATATTTTTGTCACAGCAATGCAAGTATATAGGATTTATACACACACACCATAACTTCCTAGATGTTTTGATACACTCTAAAATCTTGGAACACATAATGTGTATTTAATGAAATCTAGTCCAATTTCCAGTTTATGAATCCTGAGTAAGCCCCTGAATGCAAGTACACAAAAGATTCTGTTGACCTGCTTATATAAGTATATCTGTTATATTCAAACATTGAAAACACTCAATGAGCGAGAAGAAAAAAGACCACAAAGCGTTATGGCCATTTCAAAAATGTCAAATCCGAAGGTTAAAAAATCTCCAAACATGTCGGGAGCGTATTGGGGATGGCCCAAAGACCCATCCTTTTCTAGGTTGCTATTAGAGCTACTACTACTCATGGGCGGATTTACCATTTTACCGTCCCTAGGCTACATTTCGCCGCCCCAAGTATACTTTTTTGCCGTCCTTTCCTACCCATCTTTACCCCATAATCAGTGGTAGGAACATAAAAATTGTTACGTTCAGTATACGTCAAAAACTTTTGTACTGATAGAAACTATGATGAAAAACAAACTCACAAATTGAGAAATAAACATTAAACAATATTAACTTATATTGAAGTATTATTTATTTTTGGTATAGTATAATAAATCAAATTCAATTTTATTGAAATAAATTTTAATTTTAGTAAAAAGTAAAAGCCTATAGAACACTGGTATTTAAATGGAAAGCATGAAGTCCAGCTTTCTTCTCAGTAAAACATATGAATATATTAACATCGTATGATATTTTGTTTTATCAGACTCAATAAACAAAATTTTGCTACCCTAGTCTATAGTTTATTGGGAAATACGGCACTACTACCAGTTGCAAAATAATTCATTTTTATTTTTGGGCTACAAATAGTTCAAATCTGCTACTTTTGGAGCACAGTTTGCTACTTTTTAATCTTCAGATCTGGCAACACTGATCCGTAATGCAGAATCCCTTTCGCAGCATTGCCGCATTAACCTGTTGAAATCGAGCCCAAATTCTAGTTAAAAACAGGCCCAATGTCTTCAAAAAGACATTTCTTTCTCTGTCTGCAAACAAAATGCATTGCCAAGATTATATAACACAGCAAATAAATGAAAAATACTTTTTTTTTATAAAAATATTAGGAAAAAATAAATAATTGTAAGCTGAAAAGCAAAAGACCCGAAACCTTGAGCATTTTGCCGCAACCAGAGCTGTAACGTGGGGGAAGGGAGGCACCCTTCTTCTACAACCCCTATTAAAGTTAATAATATGCTCTTGATTAGGATTACCTTATAAGTTATTTTTTAATAAAAATGAGTAATATTTTTAATAAAAATTACACTTCATCTTTGTGGGGGGGGGGTGCCAATTTATATGTTTACCCCAGGCACACATATCTGTAGCTACGGTTCTGGCGCAACTCATCATGAAAAGTAGTTCTTAGGCCGGAAAATCGGTAACGTTGTCCCCCATTTTTACGTCTAAAAATAGATTTTCTCACCTCGCGAAATGCCAAGACTATGGCTCCAGGTCATGTGCATATGCAAGTACTAATCTTTAGCCTTCTTTCCGTCGAGTGCTTTGCGTTTTCACGCTCCAAGCATCTGCGTCTTTTTCTCTAAATCCTAAATACTATTTTCTATGTTTATGTTCCCATGCCTTTTTTTCTTCCTTCCTTTCTTCTTTCTTTTTACTTTTTATTTTTACGGTCCTTAGGGGGAAAAAAAAAAGTAAAATCAGCACCATATAAACTAATGTTTTTAAAATTAAAGAAAGTGTGGCGACTGTAGCAAAAGTTTTCAGTCTCCACTTTCACATATTCAATTGCCACATGGAGAGTGGCGACCATTAATTTTCACCTGTATCTGATACTTAATGAGACATCTAAACTAGAAATTAGATCAGTGTGTGATTTTTGCTTTGTTTCAATTTTCAAAGCAGTGCTATATTTTTCTGCTAATGTCTTTTTGCTTAAAAAACATCCACATCGTTTTAAAATCAACCAATTTACAGTTTTCATTACTGCAATTTTCAATCTCAAACCTCAATTTTACTATTTTTCTACGAATATCTCAATTTTTAAACGAACAAGACAAGGTCCCAGTCCTACCATGGTTGGTTAGGGGAATGCCTACTGTGTATGGCTTCATTTTAAAACCTTCTTGGGAGAGGAGGGATTTTTTGATTAATCAAAGTGTCAATATTTACGCTTCACACATTTCCAAAATTTTTTATAAAACCACATGTTGTCAACAGCGATAAAATTTGCAAATGTTCAAACAGTTTCACAGATGAAATAAAGTCACTGGGGCTAATTTAATTTAGCCAATTTGGAAAGAAAAGTTTCCGAACAGAAATGTTCTCTTTTGTGAACTAACAATGATTCTGCCGAAGAAAAATTTGATTCGCACACTGAACACATGTGACTATTTTCGTTGACATGCTCCGCCAGATGACTATGTAGTTCATCTTTTAGGTGAAAAGATTTCCCACAGCTTTCGCAATGATGATTAGCTTTAGAGCGCCGTTTCTTGCGAGAAGGTTTCTTTTCGCATATTTTTAAATCGTCCGAGTCTTTCGAAGAATGCTTGAGCCTCAATTTTTTCGCAGGAACATGCGTGACTTCATGGGTTAGCAAGGAACTCTTGGTAGGAAAAGTCATGGAGCAGTACTTGCAGATAAAGTCTTTGTCTTTTGTGTGGACCTTCAAGTGGTACTTATACTCCGATAGCTCGGCAAAAGCCTCGTCACAGGTTCCACAGACGTACGGCTTCACGCCTATGTGTATTTTCTTATGGTGCATAAGATCCACATGAGTGCGAAAGCATAAAAGACATACACTGCACTCCTGTGCTCTGTCCTTCTTTGACACAAGCCTATCTGAATTCGAATCACCACTACTCATTGTACCCTTGACGTGCACCAAAATTTTCGTAAAATATTTTTTTTTAGGAAACATGCAACACACAGTTAGGCTTGGACGATCTCAAATACAACTGAAGTCAAAAGCAAAGCTGGACCAAAAATGGAACGAACAGGCAAAGTCTTTTATAGCAATCATGTTCATTTTGAACGTCAACATGTTTGAGAACATCTATAAGAGAAAACGAAGCATTTTACGAACGAAGTATACCATAGCAATGTTTTGATAACAAATAGGCTATGCATTCTATTTACATAAACAGGGCTCGACTAATCCAGTTGCCATTGACAACTCCATTTTTGCAGTTGGTGAGTTGGTAAGCTGTTGCTATTGGGTTCCTACGTTTTCTTTTTGGAACAGGTAAAAGTACCTTCTTGTCTGAAAAGCACAGTTCACTGCGATTTGTAGAGCCTTGTATACATATATAAATAAAAGCATACATTTTGAGCATACCTAATTCTAAATGCTCCAAAATCATAATTCTGAGCATTGATCGGGGATTAATTTCTAACAAAAACAAGTATAATAAAAAAAAAAAATTTTAAAGTCAATTCCTTCAATTCGCTGCTCAAATAAAAGGGAAGAAAGGGAAAAATTGCGAAAAGCAATTTTGGCGACATTTGGCTGTAATTGGCGGCAAACATTAATCGCCAAATACACCAAAGGAAAGCAAAAAAAAAATCATTTAAATTTAATTAATGAATTAATATTTGAAAAAACTGTATTAACATCAAGTGTCATCCACTACAAGTTTAAAAAAATTTATTTGAACTTGATTGGATGGATAGAAAGTATTTTATTAACGATTGAAAATTTGAACAAGATATATAAATATATATATATATATATATATATATATATAGGGAGAGTGTGAGCTAATAGAA
>QLNU02004656.1:0-20565 GCA_006491805.2 Dysdera silvatica | reverse complement strand
TTTTTCGAGACCCGCGCCTGGAGAATTGCAAATTGATCCCGACCGCAAAGCATAACTTTAAATCCTTGACGTAAGATTTGAATTTAAAAAAAAAAATGCAAAACTGCACCATTTAATTTCCTTCGAATTTTTATATACATGTATTTCTGCAATCCTCAACAAAAAATAACATAACTGTATTCCTTGGAGAATTTCGATATAGAAAGTTATGTTCTCGACTTTATTTGCATCCGTCTGATAAGCCAGCGCCCGAAAACGATATGAAATAGAGACCCCGAGCTCGTTTCAGGCTGAGTCGGTCTTGTCTCAATTATACACATGCAACGGGACGTCACGTATCTTTTACGACTATATATGCCCCTCCCCGGAACATTCTGCTCCATGTGGTATATGAAAATAAACTATTATTTTTGCCTAGTATACATAGTCTTGCACGTACATGTAAATAAGTATATATTGCATATATGTTAACAGTTTATTTAACAGAAAATGAATAATAAGAAGAAATTTATTCCCCCTCCCCATATAAAATTGCCGCTGATACACATGTTTCGATACCTTTCTTAGGATTCAATTGACTATTTTTGAGAATGGAGAATGCGTCTTTCAATTTAAAACGGTCTTATTAAATAGATTCAGTGTGTATCAGCAAAAAATAATATTTAACTTTTAAATACATCAGTGATTGCTTAGCTCGAATTAAAAATAATAACTTCACGGAGAAAGATTATCTCCCAGACCCACCCGACTAACTGTTGCGACCCATGGGTCGAGAACCTTCCATTTAACATAAACACTTGTTTGCACAAAGTTTACGACATGGTTTTATTGGTAAAAATATTATAAACGTAACTATGCAATTTAGTGTCAGCTGCGTGTAATGCTAAGGCTTACTTCAGTAAAGTTCAAAACTGATTCCTATTGTACTCGTAGCTTAGTTTGTTATAGAAATTTTGACATCAGAAATTCTTAGTTTTACTTTATGATTGGAAGCCCTAATCACAGATGCACACTATTTTATATACGCTATCGTGGTATAATTCAACGAATTTTAGATTTGTCGGACGTAGTTGTCGCTATTATATAAAGGAACGAAATTCTCTTGGGTGTTTTCCATTCACCCGCGGATATCTTCTACGCCTGAATAGCAAAACAAAGCCCGCATAACTTAAGATTCACATTTGAAAATAAAATAGATTTTCCCGATTTAATATCTCGTCCAAGCAACAACAACCATTTAAGATACGTGTAAAAAAAATGATAATATATTCAGTTGAACTGAAAGTGCTTATTGGGTTTTCTTACCGAATTTAAGCAATCAAAAGTGAATTAAAATGCGATTATTTATAACAATAATGCTTTTATAATTAACAAATCGGTTAAGTTAGTTTGAAATGTAATCATTATACAATTCAATATACATTTTGATGCAAAGTGATGAATTTAGTTAGAGAATGATTTTCTTATTTTACAATCTAAAATATATAAATCTCTGCCAACACAAAACAAAAAATAATGCTCGCCTATACAGATATTGGGGAGATTAGATGCAAGCATTAATATCTTTATATATAAGATTAATCATTTTATATAGAAAAATGAATGAGAACACATGACCATGGATATATCCCTAACCACCTCAGTGCAAATGGAAGGATAGTTTCGTAAAATTTTTGCTGAGGTTTTGCAGTTTAGTTGATGGCCACGTGATTACTTCGTCGAAATATTACTGGCAAAAACAAAAAAAATCGAACTTTTTCAACGAATGTAGCTCGTGGTTATTGAAATAAATGAAAACATCGTTTTCTGAATATAATTGCACCAAACATTTTACAAAATTATTCCTCTATTATATCAGTGCAGTGCGTTTTCAATAAACAGAATTTCCGTCACTGCTCAGTAGTTTGATCGTACCATAAAGCAAAATATTGTATTAGTTCGCTCACACGCACACTCTTTCATTCATTATAAACACTGCAATAAAATTA
This sequence comes from Dysdera silvatica, assembly GCA_006491805.2. NCBI lineage: Eukaryota > Metazoa > Arthropoda > Arachnida > Araneae > Dysderidae > Dysdera > Dysdera silvatica. The sequence goes on along the minus strand of QLNU02004656.1, from coordinate 18,577 downwards.
AACCTCGAATTTTGCAACATCCATGACATATAAACTAATTGTCTCATTTTGATTGGAATTTTAGGATATAAAAGTTCCACTTACCAGTATATATATCTACAACTTGTATCCAAATTTCGATGACAGTTGATGTATGAAAAAGACGAGCAATGGGAGTCACGCTTCGGAAAACAATTTAGTCTGCACGTTGGCCCCAACAAAGTATTATATACGTCAGCAAGGTGAACTATCAAAAAAAAAAATGTCTCAAGTCTGTGATCTCATAACCGCCGGAAACCAGTTCAATTATAAATTTAAGCATTGACAACTCCAGTTGGACGCGGCCAGCCTATAGCTCGTGTTTGCTTTAACTGAAAATGTGGGCGTGGTGGGGGGAGTAAGTCATCAAGATAATGTTATTACTCATATACCCTTCTAGTTGCTATTGTGTTCTCTCGTGAGAACTTGAACTATAACCCTCCCCCACCCCATCTCTTCTTTTATGTCTAAAAGTGGTTCATTCCAGTTGTGATTTTTGCACAAGACGCCCATTGCTTCATTCTATTCCAAATTAATTTGCAACGTTCTTTCGTTTAAAATGTAGTTTTGGAATCACTTCCTGTTTTTGAACTTAAATGCTTTCAATTTTTTGTTCTACGCGTATTTATATCTGTACACCCATGGACATAAGGGTTATAGGTAAGGCACCACAAATAGGGATTAGATGTAGAATTGGAAAATGTGGAGAATAAAGTGCTAAAACTGCTAAATGTAAGAAAAATCCGCAAAATATTTATAAGCCTGCAAATAAAAATAAAGGTGGTCATAAAAATAAAATTAATGATTTAATATAATTCATATAAAATAATATTTTAACTTTATTTCAACAATATGGCGGGGGCAAGGGGGGAACCTTCACCATCAGTTTTTTTGTTTTAGAAAACAGGCAAATTTGTACTTTTTCCCATACAATTTGTGTTTTTTGACCCCACCAGTTTACCCTATATTTACCCCCCCTCCAAGTTACGCCTATGATTGGCACTATAAGTGAACGCATTTACCACTGTGTCGTTATAGGCTTCACATGTAAAATCTTTTGAAAAGTTGCCCCTCGAAAAATAGAAATTCAGGGATAACCATTCATTGACGTTTAGCCAAAGCGGGATATAGAATTTGTATCATTCATATGAATATTTTTTTAATGTTAGTCCGTTTTAAATATTTTTAATAAGAAATAAGGATTCAGGAAAATTTCGCCAGCAGAAACGCGCATGGGTCCGTTCAAGCTTTACGTAAGCACCTTTGGGGAAGGGGATTGAAATTTGCTTATGTTCTTTGACAACGGCTGTGAATAGCTGAGGTACGGTTCTGATGATTTCGTCATATTTGTCTATCAAATTAGATAGTAAAATCAAATTAAAACATTTTTAAATGAGATAATTTGTTACGATTACTCTTTATTCATAGTAAAGCGTATAATGTTATAACAAGCGTACAAATAAATGATCAATATTAAAATAAAATGTAAATAAATATTACAATTTTCATCACATATTACGTCTTTATATCAAAAACGCATACCAAAAAAATTAGAGAACCGAAATCTAACGCAAGCGTGAGGTGTGTGTGTGTGTGGGGCTTTTAGTTTTTTTTTTCTTTTAAAGCGGACGGGGTATAAAATGGCCAGAAATGTGTTTACGTAATACTTGAACGACCTTTATCCTCGTCTTTTTGGTAATTAATATAAAATTTTAATATAACTTAATCTTTATTCTGTACATCATACAATCAACATGTTAATATGTAAATAAGTATTTATTTTTCCTTCTGTTCCATCAATATATTTTAGTTTTAAATGTTAGAATTTTGGTTTCATTCACTCTCATTTGATTTACTTCATTTGAGTTTTTACGACAAAGGATAGGAAAGGTCATACTGCGCCGGGTCTTGTAAGTTCCCAAGGAATCGGAATCTCTGCTACTAAGGTACAAAACCTCCGAGTACAGTCGGTAAAAATACAATGTTCAACGATATCCGTGGGACTCAAACCTGGAAAAATTACAAGGTAAATGAATGTATTATTATCGCAGAGCTAAATAAAGTAAATGAGTGAATGAAAATCCTCATTCGTTTAGCGGTCTAGGACACTCCGGGATAAACGGAAATTATTATAAAATTATAATTAGTATTTGTACATTGACATCGAAAATTTCAAAATAGAAATATATATTCCTCCTATTTTCATCAATTCGGAGATAAATTAGAGCGATATAACAAAGTTTTTCTGTCAAATTGTGTGACTTTTTTTTTCAAAGGAGTTAATAGTTAAAAATTGGGTAAATATCATGCTTTTCTTAATTTTCCTTCTTCATTTTTTTGTGCGTTTATGATTTTCACATAATTTATTGTTTATTTTTTGCGCTTATCTTATTATAATCTAATAGAGTTTAGAAAATATTTACAATTATGACTGCAGAATATAACACCCTTATTTGAATTCTTCGGGGTGTGATCTCAATAAACAAAAAGAAGAAATTGAAAGAAAATTGCCTAAGGTCGATATTTAAATTTAGCAGGTTTCAATTAACATTAATTCGTAACTCGCTAATCCACAAATCTCTGATTCGCAACTCTCTTATCCGCAATACTCTAATCCGCAACTCTCTGATTCGCAACGCTCTAATTTGCAACTCTCTAATCCGTAGCTCTCTTATTCTCAAATAAGTCGGTAGGTTCTCAACGTTAGTAATAGACATTATTGTTGCATTTAAGAAAGACCTTTACCTTAACATTTTTTGCTTATAGACATGCAGACAGACATACAAACAGACAGACAAACCAAAAGCAATAGCGATTTCAATATCTACTGAAACCCGCTAATGACCTTGATATAAAAACTGAAAACTGCTATAAATAAATTCAGTTTATTTTCTTATGAAAAAGGTGATTTATTAAAATCAGAACCAGTCTTTCTAATATTCGTGTACATTTGTGTAGGAGTAAGCAATGGGGAAAAAGCTGCTCTCCAATGTCTTTCTCTTTTATGCAATGTCATCTTCTAACCTTCAGAGTAATAATGTTCTAGCGGCATAATATCGGTTTGATTTATTAAATTGAAAGAAATAATGATTTGCTATGGAATTATCGTCCATGATGCCTTGCAGACTTGGGCATGAAAAAATGTGGTTCCCTGTTATTAAATCAATTTCACACATGGGCATGTAGGCGAATTACTCAGACTAGTTCAGTGGGGATGCTGTTGTAGGTATTCATGTCTAGTCGTAAACCTGAAGTAAGCTACCCCCAATTTCTTTGCGAGCTCTTTTGGTATGGCGTGTTTCAGGAGGCAGTCCCAACTTTCCCCACTAATTTTAAGAATGTATTTTTATTGCCTTCTCCCCTTTATGCTATTCTCCAATATCACTTTTATGTTTGTATTCGTGCTTATTTGCGAAAAACGCAGGACCAAATGAGCAAAATAATCTTGAAGGACTTGTAAATCAAATCATGAATAATTCCATTTTCGTTACCCAGAACATTTGAATACCAGCGACTGCAATGTACAAAATAATGAAAATGTTTGACTCTCGTTAGCACAGTTTTTGTTACTATGGAAATATGGTACGTTCCAGAAATATTTCTTATTTTACAGGTTGCATAATTATCTGTTGGAAAAAAAAGGTATATTTCGTGGGTGCAAATATTTCATACCTGGGGAAGCAAATAGAAGGCTACTACTCTTTGCAAAAATCCATCAGTTATTTGGTGTGGCTGAGTAATTAATATAGTGTTTTGAACAGAATTTAATGCAAAAATTGAAAGTATTCATACCAATAATTGTCAGAATTTTTGAAATATTAGGAATTGCTCAAAGGTGCGCAGAATACAATAGGTGAAAGTTTTAAGGTTACGTTGCGTGAATTATAAAATTATTGAAAAAAGAAATACATCATGAAATTACAATCCCAACTATTTGTGTAGTGACCATGGGCTTGTAATCATAGGCCCCAGTCCTCGTATAATTAAACAATATTTAATTTAAATTTTAAATATAGTATAACACTATATACTGTATATGTATACAGGGTGCTCAGGACCGACCATACAATAGCAGCAGAGCGGCATTCCCGGAAGAGCCTTAAGCAAAAAATACTAATGCGAAATGCTGAAAAGTCAATACTTCCATAATTTATGGCTATTAAATTAAAGCCAATTACTTTCGTGTTTGCTTTTATAGACGCCATTTGAACTCAGTTTAAAATCATTTGTAACTAAAAAAAATTTTAATAATCTGGCCAATTCATTCCATAGTTCGACTTCGAAAGTATATGCGCATGCGCGATCAGTGCCTCAGCGAATCTAAATTTTGATGATGTCATTTCTAAATCTTTTAGTTTTATAACCCAGGAAAAACCGACCTCAACAAACGGTAGGAATTCATGCCAAAAAATGAAACTCCTGAATATTTAGCAAAAATAACATTGTTTTTTTCATATCATTGACGTACTATCAGTGACGCCAAAAAGGGAATGTACAAAATATTTACAAAAACCTTTTTTACATAGCGTTGACGTTATATCAACATTATTATATCATTGTTAGGATGAAAATTCAAAATTCTCTTTTTAAAATGACTAATTAAATTTAAACACACATAAGCACATAGGTGGACAATTAAATTAAATAAATAAATAAAAATAAAAAAAATAAACAAAAAAATAAAAACCACACTCTCTCTCTCTCTCTCTCGCTATTGTACAAATATATGTGTACATGTTATTTAAGTGTTGTGTTTATATTTTTTCGAGATTCTGCTGCTCTGGTTTTTTTTAATTTTTCAGAAAAAGAATGTAACTTCAGATAACGGTGTACCTTAATCCTTTGATGACATTACGCTTTTCCATTGATGACGTCCATATCAATTATTGTTCCCCTATGGTCAACTCCTTGGCAGCAACTTAATTTCTGCAACACGAATCAAGTATCCATATATCAAGTATTCTATGTAAAATTTGGTACTTACGTATTAACGCCACCGCAGCAGAAGTTGCGCTAATGCGCCAATAAAGAGCAATCTTGTTGTTCGCACACAGCAACCCTGTTGTTCGCACGCGCACGCAGTTATCTTTTGGATTCCTTGTTGCCTTGTTGTTTGCTGATTTTTGACGCCATTTTTTAGTGCTACGAAAACGCGTATTTGGGATTTGCCAAAAACAGAACAAGATGCAATTTTATTTTTCAGGAGCGAAATATTTTACCAAAAAAACGAAAATGTACCAATTCCCATGACATGAAACTTTATTTTGGTAAACGTAAGTTTTGGAAATGTAATTTAATTTGAAATGCATTACAACGTAAAAATAATTGTGGTCGAGTATTACCCGAACAGTGGGTGTTTGGTGGTATATGTAAAGAAACAAAAGATTCGTTTGTTGTCACTGTTCCTAATAGAACTGGCTCTACCATTCTTGATAAAATTATTGAAAACATTGCAGAAGGTAGCACAATTTATTCTGACAGTTGGAAAGGTTACCAAACAAATAGAATAGAAATAGAAGGATTCCTACATGCTAAAGTTAATCATAAATACAATTTTATTGATCCTGATACAGGAGTTCATACACAAACAGTTGAGAGAATGTGGGGCAGTGCTAAATGGAGGAACAAGAGACATAGGGGGACAGCGAGACATCATTTGGAATCTTATTTATCAGAGTTCATATGGCGACAGCATCAGGTGAAAGAAAATAGAGACTGTTTTGAATCTATGTTAAACTCTATATCGGCCATTTTCCACCGAAATCCGATTGACTACTTTGTTTTTAAATAAAGTGTTTTGAATTTTGAAAGTGTTTTGATTTTAAATAAAGTGTTTTATTTTATGATTTGTCGCAAAAATTTTAGGTGTAGATTGGCGGCACTTAAAAACCGCCAAATCTGTAGCTGCGGTGGCGTTAATACGTAAGTACCTAAATCCTATAATCTCAAGTAATCATCAGACTTAACAACAGAACTGTCCTCATAACACTGCATCAATAAGACTTAATTAAAAGAACTAGGAACTACTGGACTATCTACTTCAATCATCAATGACCAGTATAGGTTTTATCATCTGTATAATTTGATTGATATGTGTAATTCATTCTATATGTAAAATGTCTATATCATTTTCATATCATTGCTACTTGTAAATTAATTTCAAGTTCTAAAATTGCTCGTAAGTTTAAGTTATATTAATTGAAAGTGTTGATATACATGTTGTACAATATTATGAGATTAATTCTAAAAAGTCCCCATTTACCCTCTTAAACCCTTAAAAGTGTAAGGTTCTTTTTTCTTTTTTTCTCAGGCATGTTGCCCTCTTTGACCCCCATTCCCACTATTTGCAAGGTGCAGCTGGGCTATAGGGCCGTTGAAATAACAGACTAAACATTCCTCTCATTCGTATAAACAGTCCATACCAGCTTGCACCATTTTCTTCTCCACCACTAAGCGAGAGCACTGGACCCCTTTCTGCAACGGTGACCTTTCAAGTCATAAAACTGAACGCTTCTCAGAACCAGCGAACAGAAAAATCAAAACAACTTCCAAGAAATCCCTGGTCGAGGGGAAGTTGTATGACTCACCAAGCGCAAATAAGCTAGACCACCCACAATACTTTCGGGATCTCTCAACGTTAAAGTTCTTCCCCAGTCACCTCCGGCAAAGAGTGTATCATAAACTCATAGTTTTATGAGCCAAAACTGTCTAGAAAGACAGCTAACAGATTAAGGAAAGCCATTGCAGCCTCCCCCCTCTGTGGGGTTGTATCGGGCCAATTGGGGACTAGATAACTTTTACGTTAGCCTTCAATTGGCCAATCACCATCCACGATTCTGCTCGATAAAAGGTCGAGCACGAGCGTTAAGACCAGAGAGAGAAGAGAGTGTGAGCCAGAGAGAAAGAGAGATCCCGACCCATCTGGCATCAGCGATGTAAACTTAAGGGCCAAAGAGGTGCCTCTTTCGCTAAACAGGGTGAAACTACTAGATGCCATAACTGCAATTAAACTGAAGGGCCAAGGCTCCCGACCCCCTGGAGACACCCTAAGGATGATCTAAAAGGAAAACATGTGAGTTAACTTTCCTTTCTTTCCTTTCATTTAACCTGCAATAATAAGTGCCTCCTTCTCCCCCCTTAAACCTATAATGTAAGATGTAAATTAATTATTTCTGGGCGGTCACATACCCCAGCATGATTTTGTTTTGATGTTTACCTTGTATATCAAGAAGTACTGAGTAGAGATAATTATGTAATAGTGATAATTGATAGTATGTTAATTTGTCATACGCTAAATTTTAAATGGCACTGTGAAGGCCTAAAAATTGAAAAATTATATACATCTTCTTGTTACCATAAATTTAATAAAAAGAAATTAATCTAGAAAATCTCATTCTTGTTTGTTGTTCTTTTGAAGAACCTGGTGTTGTTAATCTTTTAGTATTATACTATTTTGGGTTATGGGTTATTATTAACACAACGCAATGTTTTTAAACTTTAATCATTAAATCTGAAATATTAAAAATTTAAATTTAAATAACGAAGGTTATCGTAAAAACACCATAACAAGTGGTTGCCGCGACCATACAGTTTAAAACTGTAGGGTAAGAAAACAAACATGAGATTTCTGGTTTAAAAAAATCATAATATGTTGATATAAATTGTTTATTAATAATTGCCTTTCAATTGTTCTAATTTTGTTTTAAAAGATTAAATTCAGTTTGAATGACTAGTTTTTAAAGATATTGTATTTTCAAATTATGCACATTTAGTTTATTTCACACATGACAAATATTTTTTTTTCTTTAAATCCCGACTTTTTTAGGGAAAGTTATCACAAATTTCTTGTCAGTACACAACATGTCACAAACATATACACAAATTGAAGTGTGTATAAGTAACACTATATTAGAATTATATATTTTTATACTGAAAATTAAAAAAATGTTTACTCGTGGTTAAAGTAACTAAAAATGATGTGCAATTTTAACCATTGCAAAGGGTAGGCTTGTAATAAAGTTGAAAATTATATGTTTGCGAAAGGAAATAATCGAAAAATCTCACTCCTGACTTAGTGTTTGCAAAGAAATAATTTAAAACAGATATATTAAGGATTAATATAATTTGGGAAGTGGAGACATTTTGAATAAATAAGATGCATAAAAGTTTTGCTTAGTAATTCAGGGTTGTTTACAAAAATGTAATGCTTCGAGATAAGTTTTGAGAAAGGTATTAGTCTCATATGTTGTGTAGGCATATGAAAAAATTGTTGTTTCAAAATAAGAGGAAGAATATGAAGAAAGATTTTACGTATTTGAATTTGTCGAGAGAAGTAAAAGTTTCCTCTCAGACATTATATGTTGTTGAAGAATGAGAATAAAGTTATGACATTTGCTAGTTGGATTGCTCTGGAAGAAATAAACCCCGACTCCAAGCTTTGACAAATTGTCAGTAACTAAACTATGGGAAGAGTAAGGTAGAAAATTGAAGCAAAATAAGGAAGACTTGGTAAACGAATGTTTGAGAATGAAAGTTTGACCCTGAACCTAACAAACTATGCATTTTGTAATTATAAATTTACTTTCTGCTCACTAAAAACAATGTTTAATTAGAAACAAATGAAAAACTGAAGAGTGAATATGGGAAAATGTATGTAAAGGTAATAAAAGTTTTTACTTGTCCTTACTACAGTCCTGTACAAAAATTTCACAATTTCACGAGTTTCAAAAATTAGGCTTAAAAATAACTGGCAAAAACAAAAAAGTTATATATAAATTTTAAGTAGGTATTGTGTAGGTATGTAAATGTAAACAAACCATAAAATAATATAATTCTAAGGAAAAAATGCCAAAATTTCTTTTGGTGGTATGATGTTCACTGCAGAAGTTCATCGTAAACCAGGAAAATTTTGGAAAAATTAAACTATAAATAATATTTACTTTAAAATAATGCAAATTTATTATAAAACTAGGGAACTTCATGAATTGTAACATACACTGACATGGCATATAAATTGTTTTTGTGATTGGAAAGCTGGAGATAAAAGTAGCACGCTATTTATATATGAATGATTCATTAAGCGATTCGTTACATTTTTATTCTCATAATGCAGGCCTATCACCTTTTCGGCTACACATTTTACAAAAACACATACAAATTGCTACACACAGCAATTTTTGTACACATTTTTACACAGTGATGCCTATTGTCCAGCTCTGGTTAAAGAAAATAAAACTTAACTGGCAATTTAGGAAATCATCATTTAGGATACACTTTTCCTTCATTCAGCTGTTTTCCAAGCCTCACAAACTTGTGAAAATAAAAAGCTGCAATGTCCTAAAGTAACCAAAACATACAAAACACACATAAAAATTCATGAGTTCCTGTGAAAAACCTAATTCCACCATAAACTTATATGATACTGGTATTATACTGGTCATTTACCAACCTTAACACTAAATTACAACTTCAAAATCATCTAAAAACTTAAAACAATTAACTAAACTCATATTATTTGCATTTTAGTGCCTACATGTTACTTAATTTAATAACAAAAAGTCAAGTAAAAATTAATTTTGTGTAAACACACCATGATCAACTCAGGTATTTCACGAAAACCTTTATTCGGGTTTACTGTTCTCGTTAAAAATAATTTCAATTTTTATGGTATTTACATTCAATTATCACAAATTAGTCAGCATTTTTGCACATATTGAGATCTTCCAAAAAGGTAATTTCTGAAAAGAAGATTTTGCTTTCCGCGTATACCTGCCAATTGTAATTTATATAAAAGTCTATCATAGTTAATGGTATCAAATGCCCGTGACAAATCAAAAAAAATTCCAATTGATGAGTCACCACCGTCCAAAGCCGAATATATGAAGTCTGTTGCCGTTAACAATACTTGTTCAGTAGATTTATTTTTAGTAAAACCGAATTGATTTTCCTGTATGATGTGGTTATGTTCAAAGTATTTTAATAATCTATTATAAATGAGTTTTTCAAGTATTTTTGTAAACACCGATAATATTGATATCGGTCTATAATTAGCAACGTCAGTATATGAACCCTTTTTATGAATCGGAACAACCCTTGCCGTCTTAAATTCCGGCGGAATCTCACCAGTGGAAAAGATTAGATTAAAGATGTGGGTTAAAGGCCCTGAAATCTCATGAGCACAATATTTAATGGGAACTGGATGAAAGTTATCTGGGCCTGGTCCTTTATTAGCACTAAGATTATTAATTAGTCGAATTGTCTCAAGTTCAGTGACCCCATCCAAGAAAAAGGAATTAGCGATATTATAATCATGGCATCTTTGGAATATATTATTAAATTTACTAGATAAAGAGTAAGGGAATTCAATGAAATATTGATTGAATGTATTAGAAATCTGTGATATGTTAGTAATCGTTTTATGAGGAGTTATTAGTTTATCAATTTCTGTTGTTCTGGATTTTGATCTTCCCATAAGTTCATTTATTTCTGACCATGTTTTCCTATTATTCATATTACATAGTGCCGAAAAATATGCCTGTTTCGCATGTTTTATTTTAGTATTCAATTTATTCCGAAATGACTTAAAAACAGCAAATTTTGTTGGTGATTTATCTTTTAAAAATTTGAAGTAAAGTTTATTTTTCTTCCTTATTTTTCTAAAAATTTCAGTTGTAATCCATGGTTTACGTATACGTTTGGTTTTGCTTATTGTTTTTAATGGAAAGCAAACTTCATAATTATTTTTGAAGGTATCAACGAAATATCCATAAGCATGTAGTGGATTATCCAAGAGATATAAATTATTCCAATTTACTCTTTGTAACTTTGCTTTAAATGTCTGTAAATTCATCTCAGAAAAATCTCTAATAAAAGATGGATTACCATGTCTTTTAGATATTCCCTGTGAAATACCAAAAATTGAAAATATGGGAAGATGATCGCTAATCTGATAAAGAAGTATGCCACATTGTGGATTTAAAACGTTTGTAATACAGTGATCAATAACTGTACAAGAATGTGATGTAATTCTAGTTGGGTTATGAATATAGTTATTAAATCCAAATGAGGAGATCTGATCCAATAGTCTCTGTGCTTGTGCATAGTTTACAAATTTTTCATCGGAAGTATATAAATCAATATTTAAATCTCCCATGATGATTAACCTCTTTCTCGAGGAAGTAATAAAGGCAAGTAGGTCCTGAAGACGACATAAAAAATCTCCCAATTCACCAGAAGGTGGTCGATATATGGTAGTGATAAAAATACCATAAATCTGTATTGTCAGCATCTCAACCCCCGGGAAGATTCCCGTCCATTGAGGTATCAAATTAAACTCGTGTTTTCTTTTAACATATATTGCAATACCACCTCCTCTACCAATTCACGTGCAATCGAGACCGATTCATAATCAAAAAGAGATGGAGCCTGATTTGGGCAGAGCCAGGTCTCAGTTATACATAATATGTCAGGGGATGGATTTATACCAAGGATGAAGTCTTCAATTAATTCCACTTTGTTAGTAATACTGCATGCATTAATATGAACGGTTAATAATGTGTTGACCATGAGAAGGAATCTGTGAGGGATGGTAATATTGGTTATTAATATCAAGAGTTAATTCATTATCCGGCTCTGTGAATGAATCCCCGAGGGCCGCAAAGCCACAATCGGTTATATTTCCGCGATTCAGGAATGACGTTTATAAAATATAGTAAGAGAATATTAAAATAAATTAAAATAAATAAATATATAAAAATAAAAGAATACTAAAAAAATAAATAAATAATGTAAAAATACAATAATTCAATATAAATATACTTTGATATAAAGATATATATCAATTCGTATATGGTCGAAGGCCATCTGGGCGCACCATATCACAATAATAGTCGTTTAGTTAATTAGCGAATACGACACAAAAATCATTTCGAAGAGTAATAGCCTGTTATTAAATACCAATATTTTAATATTAAAATTTACATTTAAAACATCCAACCGAACCAACACGGTGCATCGAAATACCCATTGGATAAGGCAAAACCTGATTTATAATTGATTCATATGTAAGACCATCTTATTATATATCTGGATAATAGGCTAAATTATTATGCAAACAAATTTAAATATTTAAGGCGTAAGGACAGTAGTGGTCAATATGCATCCTACAATAGGGAACTGCTCGCAAAATTTACAATATAACTATATAATTTTATACAAACCAAACATCATTCACTTGAAGGATAAAAAAATAGAAATTGTAGTTAGTATATCTTTGTAGTATCATGTGAAAAAAAAAAAAACAGAAGCATCTGATATGATATGTAAACACTGTATTGATAGACAAAGTTATTAACAGCAAATGCAATATGAGAAAATTGATTGAAATCTAAAGATTCATTTGTTAAGTTTAGACGTAAAAAAAAAAAAACTATAAGTTACGTAATATGTTTTGTGATTAGTAGGCTAGTTGGACGACAGGAGCATGTTTAAAACAGATGAAATCATGATCATTTATGGCGCAAGGACAAAAGGAAGAAGGTTAGAGCAGATTAGAAATTTAGATCTAAACTGAGTCCTCGTGCTATTCGTCTATATAAGTTTTACAGAATATTTAATTAGATAAACAATTTTCATGTAATATACAAGCTGAACGCTGTTCACTTGAAGGATAAAATAATACTTGTATTCAGTGTGGTGTCTTACGAAATATATAGAAGCATCTGATATGAAATATAGACATTGCATTGAAAAATATAAAGTAAGTTAACATCGAATATAATATGAAAAAATTGACTGAAAACACTAGATTCATTCGATTGACCAGTTTAGGCGTAGAAATGATAAATTACAAGTTATGAAACATGCTTATAATGAGTAGGTTAGTATGACAAGAGCACGTTTACAGCTCAGATGCAATCATGATCCATTATGGCGCAAGGACAAATGAAAAAAGGGGTCAGAACAGCCTAGAAAAATTATAAGTTATTTAATGCGACTATATTACGATGATCTCTGAAAACATTTAAGTTTTTAAGTTAAGATTTTTTAATTGCCATAAAATTCTTTTCTAGACACATGCTCACGATCACAGATCACCCTAGTTTTAATTTCACCGATCATCGTCATATATAGGTAAAATGAATATAAACAAAATAAATATTAGAAATTTTAAACTTAATGATTTTATTCTTCTGGCATAATAAACATTACACATCCAAACACCGAAACAACTCACATGAAATATTCATTAAACATAAAGCGACATTTATGCAAAATGTGTAGAAAAGGAGAAAACGAATTCACAAAACATGCATAAATACATTGAAGTTATTTTAGCAAAATAGTCGAAATAAAATAAAAAAAGAGAGATGATGGTGGTTTGAAACAATATTCTGTACAGAGATTATACTGAAATAACTTTTTAACAAACAAAATATTATAAAATGTATATATTTCCAGTAAAAACGTGTACAGTAGAAGCTCTTTAATCCTGCATTCTTTGACTCGGCACAATTTATAATTCGGCACCGGTAGAGCTTCTCGCGTACGAATTTTTTCGGGTGGATTCGGGCGTTTATTGACCTCGAAATCCAGGTCGGATGAAGAAGGAAACATGGCAGATGAAACTACAGACTTGTGAAAACAGTCTTCTGATGCACTAAAAACATTTATGAAATTTACCGAATCCAACAAAAGCCATAACTATGCATAACTCAAATTTGTGTATAATCTGTGAAGATGTTTTGAAGAAAAGATTCGAATCGCGAAGGAAACGTGATATCAGACTTTTTTAAACAGTAACGGTCGTGTGTATTGTTTCTTGCCATACAGCAACTTATTGCAACTTGTTTTAAATATCACTGCACTGTATTAATTTTTCTTTGGTATTCCCGTTAAAACTGTATTGACGTTCGATAATCCGGTAAAATCGCTAATCTGGAACGGTCGTTGTTCCGAACGTGTCGGATTAAAGAGCCCCTACTACAACGATAATGATATTACTTAAAAGTTAATAAGAGATTGTGCAGGGTTTTGCAATTACAAGCAAACCTCTCTTAACGGACACCCCTCAGATTCGTCACACCGCTTTTGTGGTCAAATGAAACAACCAATGCTGCCACCCTCTGATGCATTTATAAAATTTATCGAATCCAACAAAAGCCATAATTATGCATAACTCAAATTTGTGTATAATCTGTGAAGAAAAGATCCGAATCACGAACGCAACGTGATATCAGACTTTTTTAAACAGTGACGGTCGTGTGTATTTTTTCTTGCCATACAGCAACTTATTAAGACTTGTTTAAACATCATTGTACTCTATTAATTTTTCTTTGGTATTCCCGTTTAAACTGTATTGACGTTCGATAATCCCGCAAATTCGCTAATCCGGCACGGTCGTTGTCCTGAACGTGCCGGATTAAAGAACTCCTACTGCAACGCTAATGATATTACTTAAAAGTTGATGAGAGGTTGTGAAAGGGTTTGGAAATACGAGGAAAGTCACACCGCTTTTATGGTCAAATGAAACCACCTAGGAAGAAATAGATTTACAATAATGTATATCAAACCCCTGCTTAGCGGTCACCTCCAGATACGGACGCGGACACTATTTTCATAATTAATTCCATTAGACTAGAACCCCTGTGTGGATAAAATACGAACTTCGACGGACAAAATAAGAACAAACCTGAATTTCGACCTTCACGGCCTTTCTAACAACAAGAAACTAACGATAAAAACTATAAAAGCTGAGGGGACATTTCCTCCTAGTAACAAAGGGTGGAAATTGACTGAGATTCGCCGATTCAAATGATGAATAACTTACAAAAGCTTTGGTAATAAATAGCTCACATGGCGATACGCTTCATGAAACTAATAAACGATTATCAACAGAAAACCACCGCAGTTCAAATTTTTTATTATCGTTTCTTGACTAACACACAGGTCCTGTAAGCGTAACCATGGGGAAAAAAACTGTAAATTAATCCCTCAAGTAAAACTACATTTCGAAGGAGAGGGAGTGGTTACTTAAACACAAAAAACATTTATTAATTTTTACACCCAAAGTAAATAAATTTTAATATTTAACCTTTCGTTGTAAATTTACTGATTATGTCCAACAAAATCGTATGTTCGTCAACTTAAATTTGTCTTATGTGTTAAAAAATAGGTAAATTTCGAAATAAAATATTTAAATGATTGAAATGTAATATTTTGGCTACTCCAAAACGTCCCTCTCTTTTTACGGTCACCCATTTTTACGACCAATTTTTTATAGCCGACGAATGCTGGCTAAAGAGAGATTTCACTGTAATAATTATTTGGTCGATTTCTTTATATTAGATTTTGTGTAGTCTACCTTTTTATTTCTTGATTATAATACTACCTAAGAACCATTAAGTCTGTGTTAGCAACAGGGAAAAACGATAGTTTTATAATGATCGAATTATTGAACGGAATGCATAACCTTTTATGTCCTTGCATGGTAAAACGCTAACAAACCTTCAACTCGATATCAACGGAAGGCAAACATAATGCTTTAAGAAAGGCTATTAGGTTTGGTAAACAATCAGCTCCCGTAAGACAAGTAAATAGAATTGTAATTCTGGAACCCTTGTATTTCTAGAAAGGCACACTAATAAAGGTAGTCACGTAAGATTGTCTGTTTTAAATTTCCTACATTACGTCATCTAATGATCATTCCGTGGGTGTTCGGCATCTAGAGCAAAAAAACATTAATATTTCTAGATAAAGGTAAGTCCTGTCATTTGAGAGTAGCTGAGAATAGCCTCGGTTCCAAATAGTATGAAACTGAAAATTGCTGCTATGAATATTTCTCAAGTATTTGTTTATAGAAAAGTTGATGGACAATATGAAGCAGTGGGGGGCTTTGAATATCAGTTTCTAAAGATACTATCTAAAGTTTTGAATTTCGAATATGAAATCGTACCTCCTGAAAGCTTTGCATGGGGTTCAGAAGGGAAGAATGGGACTTGGACTGGTTTATTCGGCATGCTCCAGCAAGGAAAGGCAGATATGGTAATAGAATTGATGCCAGTGTCCGACAGTTCAATGAAAGTCGCAGATTTTTCTCTTCCATACAGTTATGGCACAACTACTTTTGCAGTTAAAATGGCAGAAGAAGCTTCAAAAGATCTCGTGTTTCTGTACCCGTTTTCAGCTTCAACGTGGATTTTTGCTTTACTAATTTTTTTTGTTTGTGTTGCTGTGCTTTTCACTTACCGAAAAATAAAATCCAAGAAAAGGATAAAGGATCCTTGGATGTCCGCATTTGAAATACTGACTGGCAGCAGGAGTTTAAGTTTAATCCAAAGCAACCAAATTCAGCTTAGGTTCTTTCTAGCATTTTATCTGTTACTCATGAATGTGTTGATTTGCAGTTATAAAGGTGTATTTCTTTCATTCCTTATGGCACCGGTGATGGAACCGCAGATTAGTTCCTTAAACGATTTGCTCCTAGCAACTCAACAAGGTAAGGTTAAAGTTTGTACTTCTTCAGGTTTTTATAATTCGCTGTTCAAATCTAGAAAGTATGAAAATGACGATCGAATGATGATATTATTAGCCAATTATTTCGAAGACCACAAAGATGCAGTTTTAGGTCCAAAAAGCGATCCTTTGCAATTTATCAAGAACAAATATGCCTTTATAGGTTCAAGAGATTATTTAGAACATTTAGTACGTAAAAAGGCAGGAATAAGGAGTATCCATATATCCCCAGAAAATATTCAGTCGGTATATCGTGCGATTGCTTTCAGTAAACGCTCCTGTTTCAAAAAGAATTTCAAACGAATAGTTAGTAGAGTTCTTCAAGCCGGAATAT
Source organism: Dysdera silvatica (assembly GCA_006491805.2). Lineage (NCBI taxonomy): Eukaryota > Metazoa > Arthropoda > Arachnida > Araneae > Dysderidae > Dysdera > Dysdera silvatica. The sequence continues at coordinate 1,713 of QLNU02004656.1, read as the reverse complement.
ATGAAAAAATTTTAAGTGACAACCGATATCAGCTGATATTGAAAAATCCGTCTCAAGAACGTGAAGGTACAGAAATTCGGCCGCTAAAAATTAGCGACGTGGTCGGAGCATTCTGGATTTTGCTCCCAGGCTATCTCCTATCAATCCTGGTATTTCTTTTCGAAATACTTTATTTCAGGATTTCTCCAGCAAGACCAAGAAAACGAGAAAGGAATATTATGAAGATGAAGAAGAAAAAAATATCCGTTATCGTAAGACCGAAACCACCAGACTGATGGTTGTTGATATTAAAACTTATAATATGTATGTTCTATATTTCCGCTTCTTACACAAGAGCATTATTCCGTCGTCAATAGAAAAGTTATTTTTGGAATATGGTTAACAATTACTGACATGTGATTAAAAATTGCTATCAATTACTGCTTAAATAATTGTAATTTATACATATTTATTCCGACCACTTTTATGCACTTTATTGCAACCACTTGTATCCACTTCATTCCAATCACTTATATGCAGTTTTTTGCCATCTGTATGCACATACTGGAATGAGAAGATGCAAAGATACACTATATGCTCAAAAGTCTCCGGACAATTTGGATTATTAATATTTTTCGAATTTCTAAAAAACTATTTGTCCAATTGTTCTCTAATTTTTGAGACATATAGACCATGCTTGAATGCACATTTTTAAATAAAGCTTCCGTGATTTGTGAAATTTAACGGACAACACACATATTGACAAACTGCACAAATATATTTGATCAACCTGTATCCTAAAAAACTTTAAATTATTTGTATCTTTCAAAAAATATTTTGTCAGCTATGCTTAATGCCTACGTGCATTTTCGAAAAACAAACGTGTATATTCATGAAGATAAAAATTTTTATTTAAGAAAACCCAAATTTTGTCACATGTTTTTTGCATATAATATCCACAATTTTCAGTCAGATTTCACGAAACTTATAAAACATTTGTCAACGTACAAAAAAAATATTATACTTAAATTAGAAATTAATATATTGAATACACGATGAGATATGAGCATTTGAAGAAAAGAATTTTTTACTGTGCATGCGCGAAAGATATGAATTATTTCATTATTTTGTAGTCAGTAGTATAGAACAACTTAAAAAAATAACAGTGGGATACCTTGAAAATTTAGAAAGTTATCGACGATATAGTGAGCTGTATTTCTCTAATTCTCTGAAAGTAGCTAGATGGTAAAGGTTTTTTCCACAAATTGTCATATTCCAAATTACCAAACACCCCTGTTCTGAAAATTAAATATTCCAGATTTATGTAAATAAGGATCAAAGGTATCCGCACACCTGATTGTTTTGCTTCTCCTTTACAGAAATCAGAAACCTTGCTTGGTGCAGAATGACCATTGTCCTTGCGCCATAAAATACAACAAACCAACAAGAAGTCAAAAATGACTATGAAGTGGTGCCACCTTGTGCTGCAATGACGGCATCATACTGTTGCATCATACTGAGTAGCATAGAATCACGCAAATAGAAATTGTTTTGTATGACGTCATTAACAGATATAAAGTTCATCTAAATGTATCCTCTCTCTCTTATAGAGATATTCTTATAGATTAGAATAGATTAGAATATTCTTATAGATTAGAATAGATTAGAATATTCTTATAGATTAGAATATTCTTATAGATTAGAATATTCTTATAGATTAGAATAGATTAGAAT
>QLNU02004646.1:4278-21581 GCA_006491805.2 Dysdera silvatica | reverse complement strand
TGCAGCTAAACCAAGAGAATAAGCTGGATTTCGAAGCGGATTCAGTACAGTGGACCATATTCAAGTATTAAGAGAATTAATTGAAAGAACACATGAATATGAACTTCCATTGTGTGTGGCATTTATTGACTATGAGAAGGCCTTTGACTCTATTAAAACGTCAGCAGTCATCAACTCTTTAAGATCAGCAGACATCGAGGATGTGTACATTGACATGGTGAAACGTGTGTATAAAAATGCAAGTGCAAAATTTCGGTTACATAAAGATACCGAAGCTATCAAAATTGGTAAAGGTGTGAGGCAGGGAGATACCATTTCTCCAAAACTTTTTACTTCAGCTTTACAGATGATTTTTCAGCAGATAAATTGGAATAACAAGGGAATAAAAATAAATGGTGAATATTTAAATCATTTGCGGTTTGCTGATGACATTGTTATTTTTTCAACGAACCCATCAGAACTCCAAGACATGGTACAGGAGCTCTCAACTAGAAGTAAAGAAGTTGGACTCAAGATGAACCTACAAAAAACTAAGATCATGTTCAATAATTTTGTAGAGGAAACAAAAATACAAGTTGACAACATTGAGCTAGAAATTGCTGATTCATATATTTACCTTGGCCAGCTGATTTCAATGGATGGCAACATTATGAAAGAACTCAACAGACGTATTAAACTTGGCTGGAGTGCATTTGGAAGAAACAGTTTTATCCTGAAGGGGAAATTGCCTTTGTGTCTAAAAAGAAAGGTCTTCAACCAGTGTGTATTGCCAGTCCTCTCTTATGGATCAGAGACATGGAGTCTAACAGTTGGAGCAATACGAAAGTTACAGACAACGCAAAGGAGCATGGAGAGGTGCATGCTTGGAATAACTAGGAGAGATCGAAAAAGAAACACTTGGGTGAGAGAGCAAACTAGAGTAGAGGACATCATTGTTAAAGTAAAAGGGCTGAAATGGCGATGGGCTGGGCATATTGCAAGAAGAACTGATCAACGATGGACAACAGAAATTCTGAACTGGATTCCAAGAGACCACCGAAGACCTAGAAAACGTCCTCAAACTAGATGGGTGGATGAAATAAGAAAACAGGTTGGGGTGACGTGGAAACGAATGGCCCAGGATAGACTTGTGTGGAAAGCATTTGGAGAGACCTTCATCCAGCAGTGGATAGATAATGGTTGAATATGATGATATATATATATATATATATGGCCTGCAAAAGGGTTGCTGGTATCTAACTGGAAGGAGACCCACACGCTGAACGTATGTGACGATGTGTGGAACCGGCCAGGCCAGTAACCTAGTGTCCTACCCCGCCTTCAAGTGGTGCAGGCTGAGCTTTCTATTTATGTGGCAAATTAATATTTGCTACACGGATAGAAAGGCGGAAGGGGAGGGCTAATTCACCAACCCGTCTAGCCAGCGTGGTGAAATTATGGCTAATTCCTCCATTATGTTGACACACCAAAAACCATGGCCCCTAGTCTCCAGGTGCTGGAGTGCTCCTGATCAAGGCAGCGGTCAGTGTGGCATGAAAGCAGGGGGTGCTAAGAATCACTGGAATGGCCCAGGCTGCCGTTTGTTATTGACCTTGGCAACGTATAATGGACGATCCCTTGCTTCTGAAGCAAAACTTCAGGAATTGGAAGAGGAACTAGACAAGATCAAATGGGACATTGTAGGACTCAGTGAAATTAGAAGAAAAGGTGAAGAGTTGGTGGAACTGAAAAGCGGACATTTGTTTTACTATAGAGGAACGGAAACTGGAAGAACAAGTGGTGTTGGCTTCTTAATCAACAAAAGAATTAAAGACTGTCTTCTGGAAGTTGAAAGTACATCAGATCGAGCAGCGAGGCTTGTTGTTCAACTAACCCAGCGATACCAACTTCAAATAGTACAGGTATATGCACCAACATCAAGCCATACCGACGAAGAGGTTGAAGAATTTTATGAAGAAATCAAAGAGTTACACACCAAAGGGAAACAACATATCAAGCTCATCATGGGGGATTTCAATGCAAGAATTGGACAACAGGAACAAGGAGAGACATCGGTTGGTAAATACGGATATGGGGAAAGGAATGAACGTGGCGATCAACTCATCGAATTTGCAGAAGCTGAAAACCTTAGCATCATGAATTCATTTTTTAAGAAGAAACCGCAAAGAAAATGGACATGGAAACACCCAAATGGGGGAACTAGTGAAATTGACTATATCCTGGCAAACAAGAAATCAATTATTGAAGATTGCAGTGTACTGAACAGATTTAATACTGGAAGTGATCATCGAATGGTGAGATGTAAAGTGCACTTAAATACTAAATTAGAACGACAGAAGCTCATTAGGAAACAAGTAAGTAAGAGGGTGGATCTAATGAAACTGAAAGTAAATACCGAGGCATTCAAGTTGGAATTAAAAAATCGCTTTTCTGCACTGGAAGGACTTATTGATGAAAGTGATATCTCAGAAGCAAATGAAAACATTGTTAAGACAATAGTTGAAACTGCTGGGGAAATTGGTGGTGTAACCTGTAAAAAGCACAATAGCAAATTATCTGAGAAGACGAAACAGCTCATGAAAAGGCGAAGAGATATGAAGGTGGACAATCGAAATACCAGTTCCAGGATTGAGTACATAGAACTTTGTAAAACTCTGCGCAAAAGCATGAAAGAAGACATAAGAAAATTCAACTGTGAGCTAGTAAGGAAAGCCATTGAAAATAACAAGAGCCTTAGGGTTGTTAAAGGAAGTTTATCTGTTGGGAAGAAACACATCATTGCATTAAAAGGAGAGGATGGCACCGTAACAAGAAATAGGGAAGAAATACTTAGAAGAGTTGAAGAATTCTACAAAAAACTATATGAAAGTAACAGTGGATTAACTGAAGACGCCGAAATAGTCGAAGGAACAGCTCCTAAAATCTTAAAAGAAGAAGTTTCATTTGCAATAAAAAATATGAAGAAAGGAAGAGCCCCTGGTGATGATGGTATTACATTAGATATCCTAAAAGAAGCTGGAGAATATGTAGAAGACGTACTTGCAAAATTCTTTACCAAATGTCTTAACAGCGGTAACATACCAAACCAATGGGATTCTGCAACAGTAATTCTTTTGCATAAAAAAGGGGATAAAGAGGATTTGAAAAATTACCAACCAATTAGCTTGTTATCTGTTATTTATAATTACGTTTTCCTCTTATTTGTGTGCTGTCTGTATTTTGCTTTCGTTACTTTTTCAATTATATATATATAATTTCCACCTTAGTAGTAAAAAGCATTTATTTTATACGCATCCCCGAATAAACCTTTTACGGCTGAAAAAATTGTTCAGGCAGGTATCCCCTTAAGTACTTGTTATTTTCTCGCTTTTGTTCTCACCATCTGTCAGTTTGACGCATTACCGTCATGTGTATCAGTCTCGATAAATCATACACTTTACGATGCATCTTTGTAGCAAGATAACTGATGTGAACGAAATTTCAGATGCCTTTCAAAGTGTATAGGTTTCCGATATATGTAGTTCACAAGTGTCCACTTGTCTGAGGATAAATTAAGCACCTAAAAATGACAGTAACTAACGATCTTCACTTTCAGTGTGAGAAGAGGGTGTCAGTATGATATATATATATAATCATAATGAAAATTAAACATATTCTTATAAATAAGTGTTGCAAATAGATTAGTATTAACTAATAATAATAAACATATATACATATATATATTTAATAATAATAAATAATATAATTAATAATATAAACGTTAAATTATACAGTAATTTCATATTACTAAAATTATAAAAATATAAAGAAAGGGTATAAATTAAGATTTGAAGCAATAGCACAACTGTCATAGGTGGGTTATGACCTCTATCTGGAATTAAAGATCTTTGATGTTACCAATAGCCTTCCCGGCGTGGACTTTTTTTTTTTCTTTTTTTGCTGCGTCAAAGAGAGTGGGTTTGGTCTATGAAATGAAGCGACACGTCGGATGAATGGAGTTCACCGATATGAGAAGGCATGGGGTGAAACTCTGCTTTTCCTTCACATTAAAGTTAAAGAGAGAGAGAAAGAGAGAGAGAGCTTAAAAACGCGATTTTGCTTGACTTTAAAAATGTATTTAAAAACGACGTATTCCTCTTAACAGTGTAAAAAATATGCTTTAGGTCCAGAATTTTTTTTTCTAATTTATGTAATTTACAACTTATAAAACGACAGAATTTTTGAAAAATTGTCATTATGGCTTTTGCGTGAAAGAGGCTCCCACTCGATATTTCTAATTTTAAAGAGGAGTTTCTTCACCAGATCAGAGCGCACGGTCGCAAGTATGATTCCCGACGTGGTGCTGTCTTTTTCGCGAACAATGAAGGAAGTTCCGTTCTGTGAAATAAAACGACGTTTTGAATAAAAGGAAAAAAAATTATGAGCACGCATAAAAACTTTCTTTTATTCTTTATTCTAATACAAAAAAAGGGAAAAAGAGAGTTTAAAAATGTGGTTTTGCCTATCTTTAAAAGGTTGATTTAAAAATGACATATCTGTCTGAAAATTTTGAAAAAATATCCATGAGCCGCAGAGTGAAGAGGTTACATTTTATGCAATAGACAGTGTATCAAACGGATGAAATTTATATGTATTGTAGTAATGGTTTCTGCGTAAAGAAGGCTCAAATTCGTGACCTCTTAGCTGAAACACGAGTGACATCACCGGTTAACTCCACATGGTAGCAGACATAATTCCCAGCATCGGCACTTTTTTTTAATTTTGCTTCTAAAGAAAGGTGTTTGGTTCTATGAAATGACGCGGCCAGCCGAATGAATGGGGAAATGTGTTTATGAGAAGGCACATGGGTTGCAAGTTCTTATTTGCTTTGACATTAGGGTTAAAAAAAGCGAAAATAGCTTAAAATTGCTGTTTTGCGTGATTTCAAAAAAATTTGATTGAAAATTATATATTCTTTTTAACAAAGTAAAATACCGTATATTAGGTGCAGGAAAGCTTGTTTTATTTTGTGCAACTCAAGTCTTGATCGAAGTATAAGATTTTAAAAAATGGTGAAAATTACTTCTGCGTAAATGGAACTCCGGATCCCTTGACTGAGGGGCAAGTAACGCCACCGGATCAGAACGCGGGAATGAGGTCGCAAGTATGATTTACGACATGGGAACTATTCTTTTAATTTTGCAAATAAAATAGGAAGATCCTTTCTGTGAAGCAAAGCGAACTTCGAATGAAAGGAGAAAAAAAATTTATGAGCAGGCATAAGGAAATGGACTTTTGCTTTTTTTTAATACAATGGATGGAAAAAGTCACTGTGCACACAGAATTTTAAGATAGAAGTTTGTATAGGTTTTAAAAATTTATTTAAAAATGATGAATCAGTTTTAAAAATGTCATAAAATATGCATTAGGTGCCGAAAACTGAATTCTATTTTACGCAATTTACAACTTGTCAGGATCATAAAATGGCTTTTACGTGAAGGAGAATCGAACTAGGAACCTTATAGCTGGGACACAGCCCCTTGGAAACAGACCTGCGCGCTCATTCAAATGGTGGCGTCCGAAGGCGGTACCTATACAACACACGTTATCCCCAGGATGTTCTTGTGATATCCTGGGGACGTTAAACACGTTATCCTCAGGATATCCCCAGAATATCCTGGGGATAACGTGTGCTGTGTGGGACCTAGTAACTGGCTCGGATTAGTTGGAAAATGAGCTTGAAAACAAGCTTCGCTACTTAGTTATAGCAAATAAATAAGCTTTAGCTTATTAAGTAATAAATTTTCTAATCTTTCCATTTTCAAAGAGATGGCAGTTACAGGAGACAAAATATCGTACGCTCCACGAAACCTACCGATCAATACTCTGCCGACGTACACCGATCTCATGAAGAAACATATTCATCTGCGACAAGGCCTAAGGACGGACAATGGAGAATACCGGTCATTTTTAGACATATCTCACAAAATTTGTGCTCTGAAGTCGAAGAGATCTGAGAGGGCCTCACTTCCAACAGTATCTCACGCACAAGCGATTGAAAAACTCATATCATTCCACGACAAATATAACACAATCCTAGAAGTCTACAAAGGGAAAAGGGATCAACCCAAGTACCAACGGAGACTATCGGACTTTCGCGACAGAGGTCTGTTTGATCTCAGCAAATGCAAGTACTTCGACATAGTTTGCAACCGGAAATGCGCGGAAGAATTCAAAGTTCGGGCAAAGGAACGCCATTTCCTTCAAGACCAGAGAGGACTAAGAAAGATGATAATCCGCGGTATAGATCAAGAGGAGACATTAAAATTGAAGAGGAAAGATGAAAGGGAAGAAGCTAATCTCAAACGAATGAAGAAGCAGAGGACCGATGAGAGCAAAGGTCAAACCGATTCCGGTGCCAGTGCCGAAGATGACACGTACTCTTTGGTCAATGCCACTGACGATGGGTACATTCCAGATCCAAAATCGCCAATGTAAGAAAATTACAATCTCTCTACCTTCACTCGCTAGAGCTTGCGATCGGATTGGAGTCTCGGATAGATCGACTGCTGCATTAGCAACATCAGTTTTGCATGATCTTGGTCTCGTGTCGCCAATCGACCAATCTAAAGTATTCGATCGAAACAAGATCCGCCGAGAACACAGCAAATCTCGTACGGAACTTCAGCAGAATGATAACAATTTGGACCACATTCACGCTCGCGTAGAGAGAGTATTATTTGATGGCCGCAAGGATCGAACTTTGACATAAGTTCTCGACGACGACAAGAAGTACCACAGAAAAACCCTCACGCAAGAACACATAATCATCATCGCAGAGCCGGGTTCTTAGTATTTCAGCCACATGACTGCTCCACCAGGCTCAGCAAAGACATAATTGAGTCAATGATCGCTAGTTTCAAAAAGCGGAATGCGCAGACAGAGAACATTAAAGTTGCAGGGTGTGACGGCACAAATGTGAACACGGGACACACTTAGGGCGTTATCCGTCGACTGGAAGAAACTTTCGAACGTACACTGCAGTGGCTGGCATATCTGCTTCATGCCAATCGGCTGCCCCTGGGCCATCTATTCCGGGCACTCGATGGCATGACTACACGCCCACGCGGATTCTCTGTAGATATCGGAAAGCGGCTAGTGACGTGTAGCAAACAGCTTGTCTTCTCATTTGCACCAGTGCACCTGACCGAGAAACTGTCCAATGTTGACCGGAAGGAGCTGAGCACAGATCAGCGTTATCTACTGGAAATGTGCAGTAGCATCAGCAAAGGTAAATGTAGCGTCGATCTGGCAATGCGAAACCCTGGTTACCTGAATCACTTAGGATGGAAAACGACAACCAATCGAATCCTCCGATTATATGTACGCGACATGAAACCGTCAGAGAATCTGAAAACGCTGGTGACGTTCATCATTCGTGTATGTGCTCCAAGGTGTTTCGCCATAAAAGCCCACTGATCATGCAAAGATGGAGCTGGGCACTTTCACCAGATACTCGTCAAGTCACGATACCTCAGCTCTAAGCACAAAAAGATCGTTGGCGCCGTCATTCATCGCAATGCATACTTCGCTCACCCGGAGAATCTGCTCATGGCCGTGATATCGGACCATCGACCACACATACGTGAGCTGGACCTGCGACGAGTGATGATAGCCAGAGCTGCAGCAGACCCCAGTGGACAAATACGGAGGTTTAAGTTTCCCGCAACATTCAAATTTGACGCCGTGGAATACTTCAACGTGGTCGACTGGCAGTCTGCCCTATCTTGTACCCTCTCGTAATCAAGGCAATGAAAGATGCTGAACTCAGAGATCTCATCACGACAGAGGTGACTCCAACTCTTATCTTCTCAAAATTCGCCAACCACACGCAGGCTGTGGAAAGACGTGAAACCGTTAACCGAAGCGGCGAAAGCTGTTTGTGGACAGAAATCGCGAGATGACTTCATCCATGCACGCATCGTTTTTCGACAGCTAATGCCGACGTTCGAGTCAAAACGTGACTTTTTTCACTTCACCTTGTAACTGTTTGTGGCATTTGATTTCAATAACTAAATTTTAAGGTGACTAAACTAACTATTGACTATATCGTTATATCGTTGTAATGTCGCTTAGTATTGTTGTGTCACAATTTATGAAAAGTGTACTTTTTAATTATTCAAATAAATGGGTAGCTTCATTACACCATCTTACATAATAACATATTTCTTCATCTCATAAAATTTCTACATAATAAAGCGTGAGACACAAAAAAATTCATACGTTGCAAATATTATTCGATTCTGCCACCCTATTTTGATTGCTTTTAGGAAAAGAGACCAATTGGAGCAACTTCCCTATGAACAATAACTTGATAATTGCCATCCCTTAACGTTACATAGTGTAGCAGTTAATAAGTGGAGACGATAGGCAGTACTACAGTTCCTAACCTACCTGGACCTTACTGATGTGATGAGCAGTTCACATGCATAAGTGTTTTTCAACAACCGGAGTCTCTTTGAAACTAGGAAAAAATCATTGAGATAACAAATAGATGAACTGATTGACGATTCCTGAAAGTTTAAATAAAGGACTTCGGCCATTAACCGCGTTTTAATAAACCCAAAATTCAAGAAGGTTCTATGAAGTGGCCAGCCTTCTCCATTGACCTTTTTAAATAAGCTTTTAGCCATTATTAATCTTTTCTTTTTCAGCCTCATAAATAATGTGCATGTAAATTACGTGAAGATGAATGTATATGCGAAATATTGTGAAATGTAATCACCAACGGAAGATTGTTCTCGGTCATCGTTTACATTTTGGGCTAACCATTTATCATATTTTTAATTAGTGGCTAATGTCCACTATTATTTACTTTAATTAAATTCTTTGCTTTTATTTATCTAATAATCTTTATTTTACTTTTTTTTAATCTAATCAATTATTCTAGTATTTTTTTATCTGTCCTTTGGTCTGTGGTTCGAGATTAGAAAACCTTTTTCCTCCCTAATTTCATTTATTCTACTCTTGGGTGTTCAAGGCGGAATCACCATTTATCATCAGTTCTCTTCAGCCAAGTTAACAATAACGAAGCTCCTAGAAGAAGACCATCCGAGAATGCATACCTCAAGCATCTGTGTGGTCTTTGTCTACATCAGAAATACCGACGTACTGCCTGACTATTGCAACCGATTCAAAAATATACATCGGCGCCAGGTGTCTGGAAATGACACTGTGGCGAGAGGCAGTCTCAATTGAACAAGTGTACTTTAAGTCGTTCTAAGATGTCGCCGGTGATCTATCCCAAGGGATCTTGTAACTAGTCGCCGAAAATTCTAGAATGACCACTAAAACCTTTACAGGGCGACCTGGCTCTACTGTAAGTCCTGAAGCGACCCTGGTGTCAAATCTGTAAGTTGTGCTATCACATGAGGCAGTGGGTCCATCGCATCGGCTTGGCGGGACCCGGAGCGCTATTTGGCTACTGAAAAGTCCTTTTACTAAATAGCCTTGTCACCAAACGTCGTGACACTCTTACTCTGGTTCTGGACCAGCGAACGTATGTTTTTTTTTTCTTTTGTTTCTTCCCTCAACTTAACCGTGTAGTTCTTTCTGGGAAAAAGTCCAGGGGCCTTGAGCTCAACCTTGATTCATCGGCCACCTTACCGGATAATACATATCCATTCTTTCTTTTCTGTTTATTTAACTTTAAATTAACTACTCCCTTGTATCTTAGTTTATTTTGGTAGGAAATTTATTTTAGTTTAATTAATTGGCTCAGATGAACAACTGTTCGTAGTCAGACCCGAAATTGGGTAGTTAATCATTTTCGTTCAGAGTAGAAAATCTCTGTTTAGATGGAATTAATAGCTGGGGTCCTTTTTGTTATTCCTTGTTTATTGTCAAATGAAAAGAAATCTAGTGTGTGAATTACGGATTAATGTCTGAGTCTTGTTAGTTTTGTAAATATCTGGTTGGGAAATTGTGTCCCACCCTGGAACTAACCATTTTGAGTAATGACCCCATGTAGAAGAAATGGTATTTTTGAAAGACTTAGAAATTGCTTTATTAATGTGTAAAAATATTGATCCTTGTTTCCCGTATTGAGTAATTTTCTTTGCTTATCAGTGTGCATACATATGCTGTTTAGTTAAAGCCTTATGAGTATTAAGTTCATTAAGGCATTTACATTCATTTTTAATCAGTGAGCATGGGTTCAGAAGAGGACTTACGTTCATTGATTGAATACGGGGGAAATTTGCTTCACTTTCCGAATCCTGGGTCTACGGAAATAGTTTTCTTTCATGATTACTTTTAAAGGTAATTATGGAGTGACAGCTATTATTATATTTGAACTTACGACGCCTTTATTCTCAAATAATGCCAATTATAAAATTTTACAATACAGTATGTAAATATTAAAAATTAAAAAATTCATTTTAATCCCCCAATAACAGCTTGTAAATGAAGGTGCGAAAGTCGATCTAAATATTGTTCAAGTCTTGGAAATTTTTACACAGTGTTCTATTAATTCATGGCATCTTTTGAAAAATTTCATAATTTGAATAAAAATGTTTTTTTTTCGTGATGTCTACTGAGTGACATTGTTACGTTATTCGTTATTTGGAGGTAGCACTAATGTTAATCCCGCGAACGCGTTCGGTTCCATGATATCTGGCCGGACTCCGGAGGTTTACTGTGTTTAGAGGTGACAATTTAAAGATTTTTCTGTATTATTATTAAATACATACAATATACCTTCCAGGATTTTAAAAAGCTTACCAGTCAAATATAATATTAAGCTTATATATTTGTTATAGCTGTTTCTCTTGTCCTTAAATATCATCCTGTTAACTTAAAAATTCTTGGTGGTAATACGAACTTACGAAACATTTAATTCTTTCTTCAAGAGAAAATTGAATTGAATTATCATTATTAAGAAATATTTCTTAACTAATGAAATAAAAATAGCGAATTATTAAAATTTTCTATAAAAGAAAATTTATCTGATTAGCTTTCTGTGTGCCTTTATTAAATGATTGAAATATTAAAAACATAATAACAAAATAATTTTTGAATATAAGATTCTAAAACTTCGGTAGTACAATAAACATATATTGCTTTTCTTGAATTCTGCATAATTCTTTTCATACGATAATTATAGGTAAGTAGTTATCAACAGGAAACTAAAATTAAAGGAATATGATTATTTTTGTATAAATGTATTGCAATACATAACTCACTGCTTTAATAAGAAACGCATAAAACTGGAAAATTGCATTTGAAATGATGGAATGCATTTCATATACCAATGTTGGTTACCCTATACGTTTTGCGGCTATTATGGCATTGCAGTTTTGAAAAGAGCATTATGCCGAGGGAAAAAGAAATAGGGAGTAGCGCAATCAGTTGTGCCTGCATTTGTTTCGACAAAAATTCAAAAATTAAACGAAAAAGATGGTTTAAAATCTCAGTAGGCTGTTTTCTCAAAACGTTGCATAATGCTATCATTCCTTGTTTTACGTTACATCATTTAAATGCGTTCGTCCAATCCAATCGTTTTGGGTATTGCTTTTGTTTTCTTCGCAGCTGGAATTTTCCCAAGCATTTACAAACCTCTATTTCCTGCTTACAGCTTTCGTATCTATTTTCATTTCTCTACTCAACGAAGTATAAATACTTATATGTTGGTTGGAGCATAAAAGATTTGCTATTTACTTGAATTCGCATCGAAAAATACAGGGAAACCATCTGGATTGTACACTATCGTGTCTTTACTATGTCTGCTTTTATTTTTTATCCTCTATTAGACAAGTTTTTAAATACGAAATATTTGTCAGAAAGATAAATTAGCCTTTCGTGAAAATAAACATCGTAACATGAAGATAGCTTAGAAGATATACTATATCTTTTATTATTTGCAAGTAAAATAGAATCAGATTATGTACTTCACAGAATTTAAATAATGCACGGAATAAATTTATTACTATTCTAAGCCCTGCGGTGGCGCAGTGTGGTAACGCGTTCTCCTATTGCGCGGCTAATCCGGGTTCGACTCCCAGCAGTGCAAAAAGAACGCTTACTCAGAGATCTCATAAAGATCGCACTGCTCACTGTAGTCCGGGGTTTGGTTCCCTAGGCCTTAAGAGGTTCGGATTCCTCGGAAAACAGTAGGTCCCGGCGCAGCATGACCACTGTAGTCTTTGAGCCGTAAAACCAAAAAGAAAAAATATTACTATTCTAAATATTCCCGTACTTGGCGACAAAACTTACCTAATGTAGGACCAAGTTCTCAATTCTGCATTCTGTATGAACTGTTTTCATTCCAATGGTGTATTTAGAAGTTTTCTGACAGTTTGTCACGTGCAGGATGGTCATAATTAAAAAAAGGAACTTAGAGCGTGACAACCGAAATGTTATTGAGCGAAACTCGGCCAAATTCGGTGTAAATACCTTTAAAAAAATGGGTTTTCACTTTTCGGAGAAAAGAAGCAATTCAGAATTTTGTCATCTTGGGAAAAATGCCGCTAGATGCTACGTTTTTTCAGTACGTTGTAATTACATATATAAAGAGAAGATGAGTGTGAGAGAGGGAATGTAACACCAGTGGTGGGGAAACTGCGGTTTTATAGCATCATGTGGCCTGTCAGGATCGTAAGTGTAGTTTTTCGGGATCGTAAGTGAGGCCTTTCGGGATCGTGAGTGCGTTCTTTTGGATGACTCCGAATTTTGCAAACCAAATCATTTATTTTTATTAATGCGATGTGATTTTGTACATCTTATATTGCAGTTATTTACCTTATTATAATCTTAAAGCTATGCATTTAAAATACAAAAGACAAAAGGAGTGTAGTAATAATAATCGAAAAATGAAATTTCCAGAGTACAGGTGCAAGGAAATTACAACATTTATCCAAAAACATGTTTAATTACATATTACTAAATAATTATATTGATAATAAAGAACTCTACAAATTATACGTGTGCATTAATTAAGATATTAACTGTTATGCAACTAGTCCAGTGTCTTTGTGTATACCGGATACATATATAAAAAATATACACATATATTTTCATATGTGCAATATCTACCATATTTATTGCTTTCTCTCTTAAGGCCGAGGTATAGATTAGAAAGGGAATATGAACATTTTTACTGAAAGCATTGAACGAGTATATACTAAAATAGTGAGTACAATTCGTCATCTTTTACCATGTTTGGCGCAGTATAGCCCAGATGCTCTTGCGCCATAAAAAAGCCAAACAAACAAACAATTGGTCATTTCGGTTCAACATAGAATAATTGGGGTCGCTATATATCTAATCGGTGGCTTAAAAAAAGGGGGGGGGTCTCCGGTCCCCCATTGAGTAGCAAAATACATTGTTTCGTGTAAGGCTAAATCACATGATCTGTTAAAAAACTACTTGAGCCCTCACAATTTTTGCATTACTCCTCCCCTGTACTAATGGAAATTCGGTATTGGACTTAGGAAACTATGTTGTGTTCAAAGGCCACTTGCGTCGTCACTGACCTGCAATATCCCTGCTATTGAACCTTTTTTTTCATTCGTTCAGTTTTTTCCTTCATTTCGTAGGGCAAAATTAATTTTCTTGAAGAAAAAAAAACCACTCCCTCTCCCGGTTCGAACTCGGAACCTGATATTGTGGTATTTTAATCATTAAGGACTTTCAAAATGTCGGCATTCAAACGTCACCTTCCCTTATTTTAGAGTGTCTTGTTAATTATCAGTGGTAGGCCGCGGCGTAGCTATACATTTGCAGCCAGGGGCGAGTACTGTCATTGCCGCCCTCTCCCCAAATGGGGTAATAAAATAAGTTTCGTTCTTTAAAGGCTGATTGCAGCCCCTAATTGTGCCGCCGGGGCAGCAAATCTCCCTTCCCCCCTACCTAGGTGTACAAAAAAATATGTAAAAAAAGTGTGCAAAACCGTAAATCACTGCAGTTTGACGGACTGAGAGATGTATCTTTTGAACAGTCCATAATTCTCCTTCCATTCAAACGTACTTTATTTATTTATCCCCTTCTCGACCCTTTCATTAGCATTTACATTTGCTGGTCACAAAGTTAATGTTGTGAGTAATTAAAAGTGCCAAACTATCTGATATACAAGATAAAAATGTTTTTTATTTTCGAAACTCTTGGGGGTAGTAAATACTGATTCATACAGTAAAAAGATAGCGCTGCTCGCGCTTTGTATTGTCAAACTGTTCTAAATCATGTGCCAAGTGTACAAGGGAATTTTCTAGATAAAGAAAGATCTTGTATGTTTGGCTTATTTTACATATTGTACCAAGAACATACCAAAAAATCTAGTTAATTTGTATTAGCAAGTGAATAATAATATAAACATTCGCGACTTGAATGTCACGTGACATAATTTGATATGTACTGTAGTTCCATACGCAAGCGAAATGAGCTCGCCATATTACTTAGGCATAACAACCTCCAAAGAAGGCTACCGATTGCTGCTCTAGGTCTAAAGTGATGAAGATTCCTCGGAAATCTGTAGGTTTCAGTGCAGAATGATCCTTGCTTTCTTGCACCGTAAACCTCACGCTACCAAAAAATAAAGATCCTCCATAATCATAAAGTAAATCCTCCCTTAACGACCACCTTCCTTAATGACCACTTTTTCTGGAAACAGATTTCTACATGCGCCCATGGACCCAATGCCTAATTTACCTCCATTCAGAAACCACCTTCCTTAGCGACTGCTTTTTCACGCAACCTACGATTGTCGTCTTAGGAAAGTTTTACTGTATATCTGACTAAAATTGTGGGCTCGATCACAAATGATAGCTTCTTCCGCAGTTGATGGCTGATCATGCACTTTGCTAATGCCCAATATTTCGACGTACTTCTCTAGACGTTTAGAAATTACTCGGAATGCACTTGCAACAATTAAAATAATAATAATAAATTCTAATTTTCTAAAATTAAGAAATTAGGTAAGAAATTTTAAAACAGTTTATTTGAAAAATTATTTTTTCAGTCTTTTCATCGTTTTCTGTCTCCTTAAACCGCAAGAGTTTATATATGTCAAATACCCTGCTTTTGAGAGATTTCTTTCAAGCCATCGCCACATTTTCCATTTCTAACTTTCCCTTGAGGTAAAGCCACTGGCGTACGCAGGGGTTGTTTATGAGGTATTGCAATGAAATTTTGTATATTTAACATGGAAATATGAGAGTTGCAGCTCCGTAACCTCCCCCATTGAGCATATAACCCCCTTATGAATTTCCCGCGTACACCCATGGTAAAATCAACGTATTGATCATTATTATGTGTGTATTTATTTTAACCATACGGCATATGATGCTGTGGCTGATGCTGCTATTATCATGTTTATGTATACTTCATTTCAGTACTGTTCAACTTAGTGCTTGGTGATGTAGAATATTAAAGGCAGAATCTAGTACGTGCATCATGTTATGGGTGTGATATTATTTTATGCATTATCATTTTCTTAACAAAATCCATAACAGCAATATTTTTATTTTGTTAACTTCCTTTTTAATTCTTCACCTTTCTAAATCAATATTTCTGTCTAAAAGTTTTTTAATCTCTGGTAAAATGCTCTATTAAATTTCAAATCTTTTCATTATAGTATTATAGCTGGTATACGTCAAAAATCTTCTATAGGAATTATCTTCTCCCATCTAATCAATAACTCTTCCAAAATACTGAGAGGCTCAACCTCTACCACTATTCTAATTATGTCCCAATATTAGTGCAAAACCTTAAAAAATAAATTTACATCTCATAAAGCTATATTAATATTCTAGTGGTTCGTAACATATCATTAGCATGATGATGGTATGGGGACTAATTATAAACCAATGATAATATTTGTTTCTTTTTCCAATGCCAGAATAAGAACAATTATCCAGTTCTCTTCTTGCCTCTCAGTAAAAACAAGAGTTTGCTGTCCACGGAGAGTAAAAGGTGGCTCTAAGATTATTGGACAATCCCTTGCAGTTTTTCAGATGATTCATTTTCTAAATGCATTTGCCACAGAGTGGGCAGATGAGACTACCTCTCATTCCAATTGTATTGAGATGCACTTGTAAATAGTCATGGCATGTCGCCGTTCTCAAATTTGCTATGAACACTTTTCTAGGGAGCTCGGGCGGGACATCTTGGCTAGTAATTTCTTCAAGGATTTTCCGGTAGCTTTTGCCTGTTATTTATTTTTTATTACTAATTACATTTTCTTGTTCATCTCCACTTTTGTTTGTCGTAAGGGTATTAGTTTCCCATTCTGGAGTATAGCACTTCCACTCTTCACAAATTGATCCATACGTTCATTTGCAGGTATTCAATAATGACTGGCAATCCACTGAAGCACAATATTTCGTCCAATTTCCTTAAGAATATTTACCAGTAAATTCATGTCACTGACTATGCAATTATCACCTGGGACACTTACACTCAAAACTAATATTGAGACCAAGAAACCAATGTAAAAAACAGCTGATTTTTGTCAACAATCAACGAAGAGTTTTTTAGAAGCATCTTGTATTGCTGAAATTTCAGCATCAAAATTTTTGACTCTTTTCTCTAGTGAAAATTTTCATTCGAAGTGACCATTGCAGATGAATCCAATACTCGTAGATTTTTACCTGGATTAGTTAAGTCATTTGTATGGCTGTAAATTTACTGTGGTCGAAGATAATTTAATTCAAATTTTTTCAAAGGCCTTGCTTATTGCTTCCAAGTTTTTTCATTTAGTCCTGTTTCTAGACTAATTTGAGGGGATCGCGTAAACAGGGTTTCTGGTCCCTCACGATTGAAGTTCTCAGGGACATAGTTCCAAAGGTTATGTTTGTAGTCCTATTTCCTTATTTAGAAATGAAACCTGAAAAAAATAATCTTTCAACTAGGATAGGACATTTCCAATGTTCCACTGGTAGATGCAGGCATCTCTCCGGAGTATAATTGCCTTATCCCCCCATCTATCCAGCAAAGATTCAATACCTGTTTGAGTTTGCATTACAGGAATTGAATAGATTTTAGAGCATCAGAATGATATTTCTCAGTAAATTAACTTTGAGCTTTGTTCAATGATACAGATGCGCTATCAAAGGATGATGTCGGGAGCTTTGATGCATATTCAAAGACTAATCAGGTGAACGTTTCGTATGTTCCGATCAAGAAGCGTTGAGATCCAGGTAATTTTAGAATCTTTTTAACTGTTCCAATCTTGATTTAGAAAATTTTTGCACCAGGATTTTTAACTGTTAATTTTTCATTTAGATCTACTACTAAGTATTAACAATAATAAAGAAGGATACATATTGAGC
>QLNU02004641.1:0-12784 GCA_006491805.2 Dysdera silvatica | reverse complement strand
ATTTCATTAATTCATACATTTCATTAATTCATACTCATATATACATACTTATATATATTCATGCGTTTGTTTTCCTTATGAGATAATATTTTGGAAAAAAATGTAAAAGAAACTTGACCTGGGCTGCGATAATACTAAATAACTACTTAAAAAGAAAATCTGGCGTAGCCTTCAAAATTGTCGAAAATTCGCCAAATATCTATGCTAAAAGTTCATTTTTCATATTAATTTTTTTTATACTATTTAAATTAGCTGAGACATAAGTTCTTATTTTTATCCGTTGAATACGATGATCGTTCATAATTTTACAGATTTTAAACCTGTTTTTGCTCACATACAGTGCGATTAATATACATCAAACCTGGCGAAAAAAGTGTAATTTTTGAATTTCAAATATTCATAAAAAAATTGCTATATCATTTTAGCAGACAAATGACTACATATTCGTGATCAAGAAGTCAAGCACTATCATCTCCTATAGGTCTTATCTCTAAGTACAGGGAACAGCGAAAGGGGTTCCCTTGTTTGTGCAATAATGCGCGAATACAACAGCTCTTTTTATACGATTTTGAATTAAATTAGCCGAAGGAAAAAAGCGCTTTACTTTTATTAGACGGTTAAAATTAACGCACGCATTCGAAATTCTTTAGATTTTAAGTTTTCAATTTTCTATTTCAAAATCGTGTAAAAAGACCGCGAAAAAATGAGTTCTGTGTAAATAAAGTACTTTGAACTTATATATACAAATTATATATATACAAATTTCTTAAAAAATCTTATACACACAAATTATAGAAATAAATGTAAAATCATTCTAATATATGTTTCCTGAAATTTACATTGCATTCGTAAGCTTTTTGAATATTTTAGAATGTAAAATTATTCATTTTTCATATCTGTTAAAGACATGTTCTGCGTAAGCATCTGGATGAATTTAAAAAGTGCAGGGGGATGTCAAATCTGAAACGTACTCCCAGAATCCTTGACTCTGGAAGATTTAAAACGATATTTAGATTCGAAGATTCGTTCAAATATTAGAATGGCAAAGGAAATTGCATAACCGCCGAACAGTATTTGATAAACTGTGTATAAATCCGTGATTGAGATGGGTCTCAAACATTAAGGTGAGTATGAAGCTTTGCTTTCAATCCATGTTTAAAAAACATATCATTCAACAAATTGCGGTAAATAACATCTTGGTGCATGCGAAAAATTACTACGTTGAAATCTTCGATATAGCAGAATATCTTCCTGAATAGAAGAGATGATAATACTATTCCCAGGTAATCTTTTGCAACGAAAAATTTCTGGCTTTCTCCATGGTCGTGAACTTTCAAAATCAAACTATTATGATAAACATTATGAACAAACTAGCATAAAGTTGGAGACTCTGCAACAAAAGCTTCAAATATATCTTTTTTCTTTTAAATGTTTCATTTACTATTATTATGTTTGGTTAATCTGTATCGACTGATCCGAATTTTTAATCACTGATGCTATTGGAACATTAAATTCTGATTGTACATATCAGTAAAAGACAAAAAACAACGTTTCTAGAAGCATATTCATGTCAAGATTGAGTTCGAGCTACGCGTTTCGGGCGATAAAAGTTCGCCCTTCTTCGGGAGTGAACACGTGGAATATCGTCAACAAACGAGGTTGTTGACAACATTCCACCGTGTTCATTCCCGAAGAAGGGCGAACTTTTATCGCCCGAAACGCGTAGCTTGAACTCAATCTTGACATAAATACGCTTCTAAAACGTTGTTTTGTTGTGTCTTATTTATATTGAGTATTGTTTCGTCGAATATTTCCGCGTACATATCAGTATTTTGATAATTCTCTCGTAAAAGATTCGACGGTACGAGATATGAGGTCTCAATTTATGAAAACAAATATCTCCGTTTTTATACATCACGTCGTATGGTAATAAAAAATCACTTACTTTCGGCATTGCATAATCTAGGACTGAAAGAATAACGGCTAAGTCTGCTTCCTTTCTTTGTAGCATTCCTACCATACAGTTTCAATTTACATATACAGTTCTCTATGCTTCTTCCGTTGGGCACATGAATTCGTTTGTAGATTTTACAAATTTGGATAAAACTTGCAATAACTTGAATCGTGTACCATCTAAGCCATCATGTTTGCCATCTGCCAATTTTAGTATTGAATACATGTCAGTCACATTCAATACCGAAACGGCATAATCACTAAACTTCAAAATGCGTCGCCGCAATCGCTAGTGACGTACGGTTCTATGTTCTTTACATTCATGTATGCGTCTAAACGCACCAACGAAAGCTTCGAATCGGTCAAATTTTCCTTTCAATTTTCGCGGTCTTTGGTATTATATCTGCTTGTTCGTATAGACTTGTTTGGAAGTCGCTCTTCTGTTTATAAATGCAAACAAATATGTGACTCGAAATATCGGATTTTGATAATACCGCTGCAAAATTTCAATGAAACGAGATATAATGTCAAAACTTCTACAAATGATATTGTCCGCATCCATTCAAATAAATGTTTTGAAAGCAATTGGATTTTTAATGTTCCTTTTTAGGAGATCAATATGTAGCTTTTAACGGAATTATATTCCTTCATTTTTATATTCATCTGAGTTTTACATTAGGACTCCAAATTCAATCTCCATAATTGCAGGTAAAAGACGATTCTATATCAATTTCACCGAAGTAGGCCAAAACATGCTTCTAAACCTTCTGACTTTATTCTCTTTGAAATTTCAGCGACTGACAAAAAGAATTCGGACAATAATATGTTGTATCACTAGAAATTTAATAGCCTTTACGTTTTAACGATAATTGCAAATTATCGATTTTTTGATGCACATTATAGAGCCAACTTACATACAGGTTATATTTCAGCAAAGAAAACTTTGAACATATTTTTACCTTTATATTCCATGTTCATTTATGATTGCATTTCTGTAAATACTTGCTAAAATTTGCTTTTTTTTTTTTGAAAATGCAAATAAAACTTTCCTGACAATACATATATTGGCGTTTTGGTAATAGTGTCGTCCAAAATGGGATGGAGCATGATCTGTTGTTCTAGTCTCTACAAAAGATAAAAAAAACTTTTTCATCTTATGCATTATATGACGTCAATACTTTGAAAAAGCTTAAAGTTAACGTGCGACTTTTGCTTGGAAAAAATCAAATTGTATAGGAAATATAGTTAGCTATTTAATTATATATGTAATGAATAAAAAAATATTTTAATTTTAACTGATACCTTATTTACCCAATGAATAATTTGTACGACATTTTCTAAAGCAATATCGTGCAACATCAAGTCATTAAAACTATGTTTGAAATCCAATTAATTAATAAGAAATAGGGGTCGTCAATACCATCTTGCATTGCGTGGTTTATATTGTTCACCAAATCAGCTTACGAACTTTTACCCAAGTTTGAGTAATCGGTGTTTGTCAGCGAGAGAAAATTCCTGCACCGAGTCTAAAACATTACTAATATATACAATGGCGTTGCTGGACGGATACCTTTAAAACCTCTTAAATCACGATTTTTCCCTATTAAAGTGGTGAAAAAAAATCGTTTCGTACTAACTAGCTGGTGCTTAACAACTTTGCAATTGACTTTTCCCCGTATCTTGAATAGTTTTCGAGATAGCAGTTCTAAGTTCTGAATTTTTCCGCTACGGGCCCTGCGCCAGTCCCACCTTGTAACGCATGGTCAGTTTAGTATACTATGCATTACGTTCATACATATAGCTATCTCCGTTCGACAGTTATCTGCGTGTATAAGGACTTTACTAACCACCCTGTATATCCTTGTATATATATTTTTATTATTTATACTTTTTATTTTATTTTTATTGTTATACCTTTATTCATGCATGCATATATGTATGTATGTATGTATGTATGTATGTTTGTATGTGTGTGTGTGCGTGTGTGTGTGAAATAAAATAATTTAACGTAAGAAAATATTCATTCTGTTACAAATAAATTTGACACCAACGTATTAGTAGCTCAATCTAGAGCTATTTTTGTTTGGGAGAAAAAGAGACGCCGTCCTCATCTCGGATTCGAACCAGGGTCCTCGCGTTGAGCCCGCGGTGTCTTGACCTACTAGACGAATGAGAACAGGAACAAACGCAAATCTTTTTTTTTCCGTATATTAAGCTGTAAAATATAATTACCCTTCACAGGGATAACGAAATTGCCAAATATTGGTTAACACACAAAGCCACCGGGGCGAGACATTTGCGAGTTTTTCGGTTATTGCTCAAAGAGCGGAAGCAAAAATATCGCCAACAAAATACCTCGTAATCCTATGACGTCAAAATGAATTTGCTAAGAAAGGTGAAATTCATGAGCGTGCGCAGTTATCGACAGCCGCTTACGATTCAGTCAGCCGTTGCCGGTTACGGAAGCACTCCCGACTTTTAACAGTCTTGAACACAGAAAAACTCTCTCACAAGAAACTTGGGTGCAAGATAGCGTAAGTATGAACTTATATGCACCATGTATTGGACCATACATCGAACATTCTGATTATAGTTCATGCAACAATTCAAGAATGCAAACTAAACAAGTTCGGAATTTCTGCTTGTTGTCACATGTCTGGATAGGGAGTGTTCAAGTGTTACCTGAGAAATATTTTGCCATTTTAACCTGCCCCATCTCGGAAAGCAAAACTTATCTTTTGTACCATAAAATAAGCACAGCCGCACACCCACAAAGGTGTTTACGTAATACTTGAAATCTACCATAGTTTCAATCATCTCGTCAGAGTCGTTTTAAAATACTGTTTCCATAGACCCTTCTGAGATGGTTTGTTTACACTGTTGTTATTGGTTGATTTCAGATTGGTTGATCTCCTTCACTCTACGATGAGTCATTTGGATGACAATCCGCTAAATACTGTCGAACAGAAGCCGAATTAACATTGGATACTTAAGATATTGGAAATGAATTGAGACAGTAATCATCAAAGTATATTGCAATCTGACACAGTTCTCGCTGCAGCTTTAGTTTATCCTCACCAATCAGTGATGATAACTCTTCAAGGTCATCTTCAGGCAACTTGCCTTTCCTGCCTCTAATCTGATTAAAGTTCCCTGAATCCATCCAAAAATAGTAGCTAATAATGCTCCATTATGATGGAACTTCACAGATATTTGTTGCTGTGCTGTATCAAAGATTATATTGAAAACACCAATTTCAAACTCTTTTACAGGTGTTGCCAAAATTTGTCGTGCTTCATCATGAGCAAACTCTCCGGCTTGTCGTTTGACAATTGGGACCCGACCGGTCCGGAAGGTCTACTTCAGTTGTGACATCAAGTCCCTTATCTACAAATTTCACCTGCATGAATTCGAAGAAACATTTGGCAAGCGTAAACTTGTTCAAATTCTGCTCTTTTTGAGAAGATTTTGTTTGTTCATCGTTTTTACAATGTTCGAAGCTGCAAGGTAGACAATGTCCTGAACTTGCAAGTTGGAAAAGCGAGTGATGTTATATTGACAGGGCTGTGCTTAGTGGGATGCGAGCTGCGCAGGCGCCCAGGGCCGCTAAAAAAATACAGTACAGTCATCAAAAAATAAATTTTTAGCGGCCCTAATATTCTTTCCCAGAGTATTTGGTTAATTTAATTTTTGTATGTGACGTTGTATGTCCTATAACATTCATGAAGCTTCTAAATAGTGCTCAATATAAATATACACGCAATTAGTTAAATGCTTTAGCATTAATTAGCTATGCACGTTATCATGAATATTGTGATGGCCTTATAGCCAGGGCTTAATTTCTGACAAAAAAAATGCAGGAGCCCTAATATTATAAATCGATTAGAACATTGAATGGCTGCAAAAGAATCGATAAATCATATCAATTGTTTACGTCCATTTTTCTGAACAAACGGCATGACCTTAACTCATGGCCCAAATTCATTAACTTTTCATGACAGCGTCCGTTTTGTGGCTCCGGCTGATATTTAAATAATCCACAAAAATGAAGAAGTACCGGAGCCGGGCTCCTGCGGGCTTCCGCCAAATTTAAGCCCTGCTTACAGCAAACTACAGAGACCACTGGTTTCTAACGAAAAAGAACATATCACAAAGTTCTGAGAAGCAGAAATTCATAAGTACATTGTTATGGTTTTTCTCTGCGTTTATAATGCGACTGTAGATCTGAATAAAACCCTTTCATTTATCCACAAAATCGGAAGTTAAGCAAGAATTGCCAAGCGATTGATATATCCCTGGCTAAGTTTGTTTAGAATTTTTTATTTTTATTTGACAATTACCTTCTCTTTTCCTATAGCGTTTAAATCAGTGAAGAACTTTATTTTGTAATGCTAAACCCTGGTCAGTTTTTTTATAGTTGTGTTGCATTAAAATGTTTTAGAGGGCCGCTAAAATTTGTTTCGCTCAGTGCCACTAACGCTGAAAGCACGCTCCTGAGTATTGAACAATTCACGGTACAGAAATGCCAAAGCATGTTTTTAAATTTGCACCAGTTCTCAAGAATGGTACTTGATATCAACGAAATTTTAGAACTGAAGACATTGCTGTTAGCTATATTGTATAGAGTTTCGAGCACTGTAGAAAATTTTATTCATTTATGCACCAGTGTATTGGTGTCATCAAAAGTGCTGGCTAATGCTTTACCTCTGCTCCATCAGCATTCTTCACAAACCTTTTGGAGACGACGCAGTAAGCATGTTCTTCAGCATGTTATTTATCTCTATCCAAAGGAGCATTCTCTTGTGTGGACTCAGAATCGAAAACTGCAATGCTTTGTACCAGGCCAAGGAAATCTTTGACAGTCTTACATGATTCAGTTACATCCGTTATCGCAAAATTCAAAACATGAGCTTGACAATGGATATAGATGAGATGGTGGTTGCCTTGTTTCAATTTTGCCTGAATTCCCGTACACCCCTCCCCCACGAAAATTACGTCACATCGGCACTGACCATATATTTATAATTTTCTGTACTTTCTCTAAATAATTATAATAATAATGATTAAAATAATACATATATGAATTATTTTCAGTCATTTAGTTTAATCAGGCCATCGAAAATTAAAAAAAACCTCGAGCCCAGGGAGTGCCGGAGGGAGAGGGCGCAGTGGGCATTCGCCATTCAGCCCACCGGGCCAGTCCGGGCTTGCGCTTGTATCTTAATGGCAAAGCATTCGATTGGAAACAAAATGATAATGAATTTTTGCCCCGTCTGGTGTTGATTTCTTCTTTTTGTGAGTAAATTATTACCTAATACTACCACAGTATTGATTATGAGATGAGAATTGCCCTACTTTAATAAGTACATATAATATTAAGGGCTTTTTCATGATAGCTTTATTTTCAAGAACTCACGTTATCCAAAGGAGAGATCCTAAATACCTTACCTGTGGCAATAAATGTACGCGCACCGCATACGACGCTGTTATAAATAGTAAACAAAGGGGACTCGTTTGCGTTAGTAAGAAAACATTTTTATTACACCAAATACCCCACTTGAGCTATGGTTTACACAAAAATCAGCACAAACGCTATAACTGGCATCTTGATATATGCCTGGATCATTACACCTCTGAAAAGACGGTGGCAATAAATTTACGTGCACCCAAATCTCTGCACATGTTGCTCGGCTGAACGTGCAAGTGTTTGCTGTTTTGTATCTTGCGCAGTCAACAATTTGCAAATGAAGAGCAGTATAAAACCTTGTGCAGTCTATGTTTTGTTCAAAACTCGAAAAACTGGCAAGAGAAAGGTTAGGACTGCAGATGCGGAATAAGATCCTTCAGAAACGACAATATGGATCAGCTATGTGTCAGATTGGTCGGGAGTTGTGTTTGAACGAGTCTACCGTCAGAACATATCCCAAAAATTACGACGAACCCGATTCACCGCGCCTAGGTGTAGTAACGCAGACCGCCTACAACTACTGATAGGGTAGACCGAAATTTTCGCCGCATTGTCACGAAACACCGACCTGGAACTTAGGTGGAAGCTTCAGAACTATGAGGCCAACGTTTCGACCGACCTGTATCCCGACGAAATACTAGCAATAGACTACATAACATGGGTTACGGCTCATACAAGAGTAAGCGAAAGCCTATGTCAGTGCTGTTTCAGCGACGGAAGCGATTTGCTGTTATTGCTAAATTAATAATTAAATAAATTTGCCTTTATTATTTAATAATATTTATAATAATAATTATTAATAACAATAATTATAAAACTATGTTGTGGAGTTATACCGAGGAATTTTGTATCTAAAGAGAAAGGAATGGAGATGTTATTTATGCTTAAACAGAGTTGGTCCAAATTTGTTTGTTTTTTGGTAAAGAGAAGTCACTTTGTTTTAGAAGTATTTAATGTTAAGAAATTAGTAACAAATTAATTGGTGAAGAATTTGATATCACTATTAGCTAGCAGTATTTAGTTGTCAATTCCAAAGTCATTAAAAAATACTTGTATCATCTTCAAAACAGCATGGTTTTAAACGCACAAGTGTAAAAAAAATATCGTTTATGTACAAATTAAATAAGAGTGGTCCAAGAACAGATCCCTGTTGAACGTCACACGGTAAGTTGCGGAATGATGAGTGATTGCCATTCATGTGCACAATTTGTTTTCTATCAAATAAATAGTTTCTATGTAAATCATTCGAGAAGCCACGAAAAACTTCTAAATTCAGTTTAAAAAGTAATTTTTCATAAATGACAATGTCAAAATCGCTAGATAGATCAAAGAAAATACGATCGGCTGATTTCTTTGAATCCAGGGAGAGATAAATGAAATCTGCAGCTGCTATTAAAGCCTGTACGGTTGATTTTCCTTTAATGAACCCAAATTGATTATCGTGAATAATATTATTGTTTTAAAAAATTAACCTATTCTCTTAAAAAATAGTTTTTCGAAAACCCTTGCAAAGACAGTTAATACTGATATAGGTCTGTAGTTAGATATTTCAGATCTTAAGCCTTTCTTAAATACAGGGTTAACAGCATAAATTTTAAAGTCGGTGGTATGGTGATCTCGTCATCATATATTAGTGAATAAGCATATGGTGTCAGGTATAGGATAGAATTTTTGAGCCAAAAATATTCATAATTTTCCAGCTTGGCTCTGGATTCATGAAACAAAAGTATGAGCACACGAAGAAAGAAGGCCCATACATGGTTTATGGCTTTTGGTGCCGATTCGTACCAAAATTAAACAAAAGGATGGTAAAAAAGGTCAAATAATATAGGGGGTTACATTTTCCCAGATCATAAAGTTCAGGGGAGGAGTTATCAAGAAACCGCATGTCGCCCCGCGAGAAAGCGAGCCATCGAAAACACGCAAGAGAATAACCACCTTACGTAACAGCCAATATATTTTCAAGAGGAATTAGTGTCCTATTTGTTTGCAGAATTGGTTTTTCTCGACGTGCGGGTTATGTTTGAGACGGAGAGGATGAAGCAGGGAAAAGAAAAAGGGTCTGTGTATAGCATCCGAGGGAGAGGGACGTATAACTTGGAAGAGAGACTCATCGTATATTTCTGCCTGCCGGGTAATAGAAGTCACGGCTTGGAAACCTCACAAGTTTCAGGTCAGCAACAGCCCATGTGTGTTAATAAATTCGACGCGCCAAATCTTGCTCCATTCACGCCTATGCTTACAAATAGGCCCCAGTATCCAGTCAGAAGATCTGCACCGAAAAGATTTGAACTCTAGTATTGCTACATGTCCGTTGAATAGTGGCGCAGCAAAGTTCAGGTTATTCATAGATAATTCAATTACTTCCCTGCACCGATGAAAGTCTCGGATTGCTGAAAGTAGTTTAGGTAGTGGTGCAGCGACGTCCAGCTCTCCCAGAGATAATTCTACATCACATAGACAACCTGTAAACTCTCGTGGCTTGACAGAAAACAGGAAGTGGGGCAGCAACATCCCGGTTTCCTGTCTACACTATATCCCATTCCGCTTCAGCTTGACTTGCGGCTTCGTACACACCGCTCGCTCCGGAGGCCATTCCAGCTTTGAATTGCAGCAACTTCAGATGACGGCCAACGCATACCTGCACGTGAATTACTTTCCAATTTCGTCATTAAATAAGAGGTGTACCATTCACGTTGCGTTATTTTACCAGTAAGGAAGTTTAATTGTAGCAAGGCGATAAATAACAATAAGTTACATTAATATGGTCATTTCTCTCGCTGCTCATACAAACGATTTCGTATTGTAGCCTTGTGTCTAGAATTTAGCATTATGGAGCAAGTTAACGTTTAGCTCCGATCGTTACCATAGGTAACACAGACGCATCTACCTCCTGCTAATAACCAACGGTATACTTGTAGTGCATATTCAAAGTCAGAGATCCAAGAGAAACAGAATACTCCTGAGTTTGATGAAATTCTTCGAGAGATTGTAGTGCATATGCAGTTTGGTGGAATACAAATCATTAAACTGTCTAGTTTGTTTATTTGGCGTTTTTTGAAGTCTTTATTTAACCCTATAGCGATTCACTGCCAAATTTAGATAATTTTTGGGTTAACCAGCAAATAGTGTTTGCAGATCCTAATAAGCGTGGTTATAGTGTCATATTGTGTAAGTCACATTATGAACAACTTGGTTAAGTAGCCACATTTATCGGCTGATTGATGCAAATTTTCACAAACATGATATAATCAGTCATTGTAGTTGATCATGAGTAGTCAGTCATTCACGTTATCATTATAAATAATATACGTGTACTAATTGCTCACCTAATAAGCGCAATGACCTTAGTTGGAATGAAGCAATTTAAGATAGTTAAATTGTAAATATTAATGAGGGGTAAGGTGATGAATTCGGCTACGAATTTGACATGAGCTGGCTGGACTGAATCGTTCGACTGAGACGTCCAGGGCCTCCATGGGAAACGATTTCTCCTATAATCTTAAATATTTCCAAATTAGTAATTGGAGATAAAAACCTAGAAACACTTTTACTTTAGTCCTAGCAATTTGTGGCAACGTTAGATGAATCTAAATGACCATCTATTAAACAATAAGGGAAATATGCAAAGGAATTATTAAACCATTCAATGTTTTTTTCATCTGTTGTTAAAATTTGATTGCCAACTTTTAGATCATCGATTGAATTGTCAGACTCTTTAATTCTTCTGCCTGTAGTGATTCATTTAACTTTGCCCAAGTTTTGTTTTTGAATAGAATTTGCGAAGAATATATTTAGATATGCTTGAACGTTTAGCAGATTTTAATTTTTTATTAAAATTTTTTCTAAATACGCGGAAAGCAAAGTGGTTAGTCTGCGACCTATTTTTCAAAAAGACAAAATCATTTCTACTTTAATTTCTAGTGAAAGGTTGTTAGATACCCATGGTTTCCCAATTCTGCAATTCCTATTGATTATTTTAAAGTGGAAGCAGTCATTATAAAAGGAGTTAAAAATTTGAAGAGAGTGGTCGTAGGCTTCATTGCTGTCCGTTAGGGCAAAGAGGGGTGACCGATCAGCATTAGAGAGACGAGTTCTAACGAGAATTAAATGGTTTTCAGAAATGTTTCGAATTATAAATATATTCTTAAAATTTTCATATGGAGATTTGAAAGATTAGTAGTATTGAATATTGGAAAATTGTTACCAATATGATGGGCAATCAATCCAGAATTTATATGTAAAATATTTGTTATACAAAAGTCAATTAACGATTGAGAGCTAGCATTTATTCTATTAGGTAATTTACTAGGAATTTAAAAAAAACACTAGCATAGGTCATATCATTGAAATTAAAGAACTGTCTACTATGAATTGAACTGGTATTAATATTGAGGTGGCCCCTAATTATGAGTTTTGATTTAGTAATATAAATGTGGTCAAGCAAATTTTGATGGAGTTAAAATTCCTCAGCATTTCCGCTAGGTGGTCTGTAAATGCAGGCAATAAAGATTCCATTCGAGTATATGGTAACAATTTCGATTGCGGGTTAAATATCCCTCCATTGAGGAACAATTGTGAAAGAGAAACTGTGGTGCGCATAAATCGCCACACCACCATATCGTGCATCAGAACGATTTCAAACAATAAATTATAATTATTTATATTGGATATAATAACCCCGATAAAACCAGGTGTCCGGGCTCCGTGATACACATATAGTAAAGGGGGTTAGTGATCAAGTTCAAGAGGTTATATAAGAGAGAAACTTTATTGGTTAGGCTACATGTATTTATATGCAAGAGAAATAAATCATTGGAAGAGATGTTAGTATTGGCCAAATCAGAGGGTTGGCAGTATTGGCCCAACTGGCCAAAGGAGAAACTCATTTATGGAAAAACAAAAGGTGAAGAAGAAGAAAAAAAGAGAAAAAAAAAGAAAGTTAACAAAATGGGAAAAACCGGTGTACCACCGTAAATTACCACAGGGGCGCATCGTTCCTGACATTTAAATAAAGCATACATTGGGAGGTATGCTTTCAAATACTTAAATAGAGCGCTGTATCTTTATGACGCAATGACAGCCAAGGTCATTCTGTGCTTAAATAAATAGATCTCATTAGGTCGCCATTG
This sequence comes from Dysdera silvatica, assembly GCA_006491805.2. NCBI lineage: Eukaryota > Metazoa > Arthropoda > Arachnida > Araneae > Dysderidae > Dysdera > Dysdera silvatica. The sequence continues at coordinate 232 of QLNU02004641.1, read as the reverse complement.
GAACAAGATTTGAAAAACGAAATTTCAACGTTAGAATAACTCGTAATGAAATTAAAATTGTTTGACAGAAATTTTTGCGTTATTTTAAGTTGCATACACATTATTACGGATCATAACCATATATATTAAATTAACGGAGTTAGATAGTTTCAGATTCATTGGATGCAGTTCTCAAGAACATTGACATCGGCTAAATAGTACATCTAAACAATTATAGTATAACACAAAATAT
>QLNU02004639.1:0-10318 GCA_006491805.2 Dysdera silvatica | reverse complement strand
TTTATCAGACGTTGACGTTGAAAGCATTTTTACTAGGAATTAATTGTTAAAATTCGTCACGTAATTTGCAAGGCAATTCTAAAGATTTATTCTATGCTTTATCTGAATGCTGGATCGGGCATAATAATTGGGCCAACGCTATAGCCACCATTCATGAGATTTGTTCATCGCCAGATGGCGCTTTTGCCACGCACCAGGTAGCACTCCACCCACTTCATATAAACACGTGTAATGAATTTCAAATATTTTTTAACACGCGCATATATGAGAAGAAACCCAACTGTTCCGTGCTCTCAATCTCCCCAAACGAATTATTATGTCAATCAAGGAGTATCAAATGTTAATATCTCAGCCCCCTCAAGGTGATCTGGTGGTCTCAAGTGTGGACACCTCCGCAGTGAATGTCCTTAAAAAAAAAAAGAGTTATAAGGGAAAAGATGAAAAAAATTATAAAATTGGTATTTATAATTTCCCTCAAAATTTCTGGAAATGATTTAAAAGATATTTTTATTACTTTTTTAGCTGCAAACATTAACGTACAGTTTTCCAAATTATTGGGGAGCCGAAGTACTCATTATGTACATTTATACAATACAATATAGTATATAAAATTGCGATTTATTTCGAATTATTAGGGGGTAAGATCCCATATAACTCTACACCTATGGCTGTAAATTATGTAAGTTCCAATAATCAGTAGACCAGATTTCTTCCAATTTTATCTTAAGATAAAAGAACATTTGAAATTTCCTGCATTTTTACATTTTCTGTGCTACAGCATATTACCATTTGTCTCGTGAAAAGGAACACGCGGCTGTAAACCGTTCTTATTAAGAGCCAAACACTTTGTTTTATTCGTTATATCTTTCGTGGGATATTCTAATACTTTAATTAAAGTTACAAACGGCAAAATAATTGAAGGCTTTGTGAGGAAATCCTTTCTCAAACCCCGGAGACGAAGTACGAGGCACTCTATTCTTCAAGAAGACAAGAGTTCATTACCAAGACAATAGATTCTCATACCGTTCTGCGGTAAAGTAAAATGAATGGACAGTGTGATTGTTCAAAGTGATAATTTTGTGCTCTACATAAAGTTGTGTGAAAAGACGACGGTAAGAATAAAAGAATCGTCTTTTCAAACAAGTATGCAATTTAATCACTTTACTGTCATCGTGTTACTATTACTTTTCCATTAGAAGGTGGCGGGAAGGCCTTTCGAAGATGCAACTTTTTATGCATGTAAAAATTTTAAAGCCTTAGATTTTCCAGGGGGATAAATGTAGAGAAATTTCTGCGAAGTTTATATCTTAATTTGTTTAACGAACAAGTAAAGCAATGAGTGAACAAATTTTAAATCGACTAACGAAACACATAGTACATTAGCATGGGCGCCCATATGGGGGACAGAGTGGGGCTTGAATGCCCTCCCTATCTGTAATTTAAAAATTTGACTTGCCCGATTCTGCTATGCATTTACTTTCAAAAGTGTTACAGTCACATTTTAAAATAAAATGTATTTTTAACTCATAACTAATTGTCAAGCACTATCAATTGATTATTTTTGTAATATTTCAGCTTCTTGTACATTTGCTAAGATGTTTGACAGCTTTGAAGGAGGTAATAATTTTTCGCAGCCCCCTAAAAGTACCCATATGGGCGCCACTGTATATTGGACTGTTTTGATTCGTTCTAATTGGGAAAATATTTGGCAGAAAAATTTTATAGATCCGACAAAAATAACAGGCGTTTTACCTTACAGACATATTTCAAACGTAACGAATATCTTTATACATGATACACAACTTGAAAGTTTTTTAATATATATATTATATAAATATATGGTATTTGTCGATCTCTATTTTACGTCATTGCCTACTCTTCAATAAAAAATAATTTGCAAAATCAGACATTTGAAAATTAGTTGTATTAAAATTTCCCCATCACTAATATCCACGACAGGCTATTTGTGATATGAGAACGATTTTGAAACTTTGTTTTGGTAGCATGTATTTTCACGACAAATTCTATACATAAACATGAATTTTTAATCCCTATTGACCTTATGGTTACTCTTTTTTAATTCTGAGCACTTAACTACCAGAAATTGTTGCTAACAGCGTCCAAATTATATCCAAACGGATTCTAATTATCGCCATTGCACCGAAATAAAACTTTTCTACGAAAGAATTATGTTTCCGCGAAAAACTATTTTCCACAATTCAATTAAATTTCTATTTTGAATATATTAATTACTTTTATTTTAATTGTATGCAATGTTGTTTCTAAAATAAAAACAGAGCAAATAAAAACATGCTCAGTCTTATAACACATTGGTTTTTTGTCCATCATATGAAAAAAGGAAAATAAAGTATTATATATATGGGGTTTACTTGTCTTAACCATGCATTATAAAGACGAAGGTATGTATTTTCATATTTTTTGGTTGAAATATTATATATCAATATATTTTAGCTGTAAAAAAAAAATTACAATTGAAGAGCAGAGAAAGGAAAAAAGTTTTCGAAAATGTGATTATTCTTTAAGCTCCAGTTTTTCAGGAACCTAACGGAACTTGAAACCTGAACAATACTTGGGTGCCATGATTAATCTAGTTTGTAATTTACCCAATTTCAGCTGCCCGTTTTTGCCTGATTAATTAGGAATCATATTTTATTGTTTTAGGGAAAAAAATCCTGATAAAGAAAAGGGAGTTCGTTGAAAGGCTAAGGAAGAATAACAGTATTATCCCGGAGATTTCTGAAGGAAGAAATATTCTTTTTGAATTAATCAAAACTAAATTCAACCTAAAGAACATGTCATGTACATTTCAAGAGGAAATTTTCGAATTTTGGAGTATTTTTTTGAAGGTTCTTAGACGATACTAGGTGTAATGTAACCGCACCTACTCGAAATTATCAGTCGAACATGAACATTGGCTGAAAGGTACAATAAAATTTCTAACATATATTTTCCGCACCTTTTCAACATCAGATGTTGGCTGGCCTTCTAAATTGTTTTCAATTTGTGAGTCAAAGTCTAAAATAACAAAAGTAAAATCACTGTTAGTAGAGCGACCTTTAGACGAACTTTGTTTTGCTGCCCAACATAAGTTGAGGAAATCAAGGAAAAGGGATAAAGCTCTAATGTTAAAAACACTATTATCTTCACCAAAACGAGCAACTAGAATTAAAAAAATGTATAATGCAAAAAATGACGAATAAACTTCGTCTACATGGTTCTATGACGAAGCATTGGCTTTGCTGGTTTCTTGTAAATTTACAAAAAAAAGTTTTATTGCGCAAAAGGCAATGGAAATGCAGGTAAAACCTGTTATATCACGTTATATCATTATTATACCTGTTATATCACGTGGTTTCTAAAGCCAAGAAACTGTGATACCCTCCGCCTTCAGAAATGCTGATAACCGAAACTATGGCTAAAATTAAGCTACAAGCCATTGTAGATCTGACAATCAATAGACTTGTCATGATTGAAAATTTTACTTTAAATTATTTTACGAGGGAAAAGGGGCCTTCTGATCTTATATTTACTTTTAAATGGGGATGTGACGGATGTGGAAGCTTTAACCGTTACAGGCAGAAGGCGTCCGAGGGATTTTTTGACGATTCCAGTATTTTAATATCGTCTTTTGTACCACTTTAATTAATTGGAGAGAATACCGAAGATCAGAAGAAAGTTTTTTTGGAAAATCCCCGGACGTCATCAATTAAATGTTGTAGACCAATTAGATTTCATTTCGTAAAAGAAATGGAAAACAAGATAGTCAACGAAGTAGTACATATAAGGAAACAAATCAACAAACTCCAACACAAAAATAAAAATATTGGAGCACACCGTTTCTATAGAATCGTAATTTCTTGAGACAATGGTTGATGGTTAGGTGTGTAACGCTTTGGCATCAAATCGTCCGACTCAGAAATGTTACGTCTGTGAAGCCACTGGCAAAGATGTGAATAATTTGGACGAGGTAAGAAAAAGAGAATGCAATGAAGAAACCTTTCCATGGGGTTTTTAACTCTTCACGGGTATATCAAAATTATGGAGTGCCTGTCTACTTCACATTTCGTGCGAACTCAAAATTAAGAAGTGGCAAGCTCGAAGGCAGGAAGAAAAAGACAGCGTGGTTTTTAGAAATAATGACATAATTAACAGATTCCGTTCAGAAACTGGTCTTCTTATAGATTGTCCTAAGCAAGGTGGTGGAAATACGAATGACAGAAATACTGCTCGAAGTTATTTTTCAAAATGCTGTGATTTCATCGCGTATTACTGGTATTGACAAAGAGTTGATTCATAAATTCAGTATTGTCCTTCAAGCACTGGCTTTAGGTTATGTTATTGACCTGTTCGCATTTGATACAGCAACATATTTTGTAAAACTATATAAATACTATCTTATGTCAATCACAGTACACGAAATATTAATGCATGGGCTTAAAATTATAAAACATTTTCTTTTGCCAATTGGGGGAACTTTCAGAAAATGTTCAGGAAAGCCCCTATAAAGAGTTCAAGGCGTATTAGGGAGGGATTTTCAAAAGAAAAAGATTCCAGAACCCATACAAACGTGGATATTTGTCATGATCTTTTCATCGCAGCTGATCCCCTAACAAGTGGCATTCGGTCACTCCTCAAAAAAAGAAAAAAAAAAGCTAAGTAAAAACGCCAAACAACTTCTACACTTAACAAACCAAACATCCCATAGTCCATGGCTAACAAGTAACAGCAGAAGTGACAATATAACTGTGACAGTGACAGTAGTGATGATAATGATAGCAGTAGTGACAGTGAAAGAGATTTAGAAATGCAATAAATTGTTACTATAATTAATCCACATTTACCATATTATAGATATCCTCCGTATAAAGTACATTATTTCTTTTAGTTAAATACTCGTAATATGCAAATTTCAGGCAATAAAAACACACATTTAAGTAAAAAGCGTTATTAAATATTATAAATTAACTAAATTTTACTGAGTGTTTACAAGTTAAATACTCTCAAAGGGATTTTCGCAATGGCAAAGATGTAATGAGCAATGAACGATGGCGTATATTACGCAAGTACCAGCTAGTATTCATAAATTAATCTTAATTATTTATAATTTTCTATCTTAGACAAATAATATTAATTGTGTAAATAAGCATTTTAACTGTTAGAATAGCTTTAATTTTAATCACTGACTTTTAACCCGCTAGATTCACGAAACGTCCCACTGTGCTTCGGTTCGACTTATAGTCTGGGCGTCGTCTCTTTCTTAATTACAAAAGTGCTCTAATCTGAGCTTCTATGTGGGTATCCAAAATAAAGTTATTAGTCATCAATTTCCCGCAATACGTTTCATACGAGCAAGTGAAAGAAAATTGCCTAAGGTCGATATTTAAATTTAGCAGGTTTCAATTAATATTAATTCGCAACTCTCTAATCCGCAACTCTAATTCGTGATTCTCTAATTCTCACGTAACTCGGTAGGTTTTCAACGTCAACAATAGTCATCATTATTGCATTTACGGAGGACCTTTACCTTACCCTTTTTATTGCGGTCAGACAGATAGGCAGAAAAAGCAATAGCGGGTTCAATATCTATTGAAACCCGCTGAAAACGTGGCCCAGTAGTTTTTTATGTGCTGACCATGTAACAATTGTGTAAACCCTGAGAAGGGTAATAATGTTTCTTTAAAAAGTTAGTTATGCGTACCTTCATGCTTTTAATGAAGGCTAATTTGTAAAGTATTGTAAATTTGCTATATAACTTACGCTAAAAGAAATCTGTCAAAATTAAACGTTTTGTCGTGCATCTCGTTATATATTTGTTAATTCTCTTTCCGTTGCAATAAGCAAATCATTGTCTCCCTAATGAGCTTTTCGAAATGTCGCTGGTTAAAGATCGAGTTACTTTATTGAGAAATAATGGACCAGCCCCATGGATCTACAGCTGGCTTGCTTTTTTTTCCCCCTTGTGTCTGGGCACTGATTTTCCTCCGAAGAGTGTCCAGTCTTGGTTCGATTATCCGGGAGCCGCCGGTGAAAATCATTCCTTAAAGCGGGAGAGAAATTTAATATTAATCCTATGGGAATGATGTTTCTAATAGATTTTACTCTTATAAGCGGGAAATTAAATTACTTGGGATTTGATTAAGGGTATGCGTATATTGAATATTTTAAAATTAAAATAGAGATACACACTTTATAACTGTCTTATACACAGTTTCCAAACGTTGTTTTCTTCTTTATATGAATCGATTTTCGATCTATTAGAAACATCGTCTTCAGGTACTAGTAGGGGCACCAATTTAAAGAAAATGTTGAGATGGGGCAGTAGCAGTTTCAGACAAAAAAAATTGGGGGGACCACAAGTTCTTACCCATGTGCAGCAGCGCCCGTGTACATAGGCACTATTAAAAAATTCGGTTATATTTTTTTTTGGGGGGGGGGCATGGCCCCAGCCTAGAACGGCCATTGGGGCGAGGTATGAATAAAAATATCGTTATGTACAGTCAAATAACTCAGAAACAGGCAAAACATGAACAGAAACAATATTTAGTGGAACTTGTTAAAGCGACCACCTTGGTAACTCGACCACCTGTATAAAATGACCACTTTCTATAAGAAAGAACTGGTAAAGACTTAATCATACCTATACCAAAGTCTCATGTATAGTGACCACCTCTCTATAGTGACCATTGCTGTCCGGTCCCAAAGGTGGTCGCTTTAGGCGGGTTCTGCTGCATTTTATATGCTATGTCCTTTACCCCCCAACTATATTCTGCATTTTTTTTATTTAGTGACCATCACTTTTGAACTCCCTGCGTATTCACATTGGAGACGAGTCCGTTCACGGGTTGTCCGGTGGTAGCATTAGAAATAACTGGAGCTGACGTCACAAACGTCCCAGCCGATTACAGCAGATGGGAGGGCGTCATTTCAGAACTTGTTTTTAGCGAACGTTTGTCTGCTCCGAAAACCAGTTACGAAATGGCGTCCTCCGCTCTGCTGTAATCGGCTAGGCCGTTTGTAAAGTTAGCTCCCGTTATTTCTAACGCTACCACCGGACAACTTTTCGTGAATGAATTTTTGGCGCCCTTGGGCACTGTCTTCTGTAAAAATCACACTCGTAGCTTGAATTTGAATCCACTCTTCGCCACACACTATAAATAACTAATCGACGCTTTTTAGAATTAAATTGTAATTTCAAAATCTAAAAGACAGTACATCGAATTTAGTATCATTCTTATGGAAGTACTAAGCATCTATGATTCCTCTCCATCCTCTCAAAGATACGGTACATCAGTGCCGAATTAACATTTTTATGGGGCTTAGGCACAAGGGATAGAATGGGCCCCTGAATCAGGCCCGTGCGCCCCGTGATTAGTCAAAAATCGTAGTGACTTTCTTTTGAAGCTTATACCAACATTTATCAACAATGAAAGTTTCTAACGTTCAGGAAACAAGATTGCGCGTTACCAAACCTTACCCGCCATACTTTTGGTCCCGTCAACAACCGTCTGCACAACCTCGCTCAAGGCCCAATTTTTCACATCGCTGGTTTTTCTGTACTGAGTAACTAAGTTCGCTGGTGTAGAAAGTGTAGAAGTGTGCCCGTTACGATAGCTAAAGATGTTTAGAGTTTGCCTTCCAGCTAGATAACTGCAATACCCAATGCATTTCGCTTTCATCGGCAGTCAACCAGTAAAGGTCATATCCTTGTGTGTTATTTCGGTACAAACGTAATGCTTCCTTGCGCGCGATCAGTATGTTGTTGTTTCCTTTCTACGATGTGTTTCGTCTGCTTTTTAATTCCTTGTAGGTCTTAACTTTGCACTCCATATTCTTCAGTTGTTGTTAAAAGACGTTGTTGTTGCCGTAATATTTACAGGGGATGTTCATAAACTGGTGTAGAAACGATGTGGAGGGTCAGAATATTAAAAGTTGGATAAAATAGGCGGCAAAATAATTACCATGGATGGGCATGTCTTTCTTTCAACGTTACCCAGCCTAAAGCTGAAGGAATGAAGTTGGTTCAGTTTAACCATAAACGCTATCTTGCATAAACTTGAAAATTTTTCTGATGGAAATTCCAAGCGAAGTGCTACATACCCCCACCCAATTTTTTCATCGATACGCCACTGAAGGTAACTTATGGGGAATGGGAAACATCAAGTTATGAAAATTTGAAAAGGAAGCGGCAAAATTAAACTTTTTTTTTGTCTCTAACCGATCGTGAATAAACAGTTAATACTTCGTTTCATTGTATGTTAATTCTGCACTGAAGGTTAGATCAAAATCGGGTTTTACTCCGTCATGTTGTTATATTACAAGGCCAAGCGTCGTGATAAATATATAAAAAATATTATGCATATTCACTGCAGTCTTCCCGTATAGCAAAAGTTGGCAAGGCCTTTCCCACTTTTGGAATACGGCAAGGCTCTGCACTGGGGAAGTCCCCCATTGGCATGGGCGCCTACACGAATACTTGTGTGTGGGGGGGGGACTGAGAAAAATCATTACCTCCTTCTCAAAGCTGTCGAGAATTTTAGTGAAAGTCCAAGATACCAAAACGCTACAAAAATAATGGATACTGTTTGACAATTAGTAATGAGTTAGAAAGTACCTTATTTTAAAATGTGACTGCAAAAATTTTGAAAGTAAATTCATAGCAGGTTCGAGAAAATTAAATTTTTAAAAGGCTAGTGGGTGTGGGGCATATGTCAGAGGTTCTCAATTAGTTTTCATCGCGGGCCACTTTGAGTCCCCTTTCTGCAGTCGGCAGGCCAGAAGATATGAAAACGAAATTATCTTGCGCACTTCTTATAGACATTGGCTAACCGGGGGCTTACCCCCCCTAAAATTTTCTGATTCAATGAAATAGCATTGAGGTAAGAGCTTTAGCCCCTTCTAGAAAAAAAAAATGGCCTTCCTTAGAAAAAAAAATTTCAGTTTCTTATCTTTTGTAATTGGGCCAGTTTTTTACTGTCCGCGGGCCAAGTACGGCCCACGGGCCGCCTACTAAGAATCACTGCAATATGATATTGTGCTGGGTGCGATTCGTGCCGCTAGCGACCAGCGCTGCTGTCATCGTGGCAGCAGCGACCAACGAAGAAAAATAGAACAAAACCTCTCTTAACGACCACCTCCCTTGACGACCATATTTTCTGGAAATATTTCCTCACCTATCTATCTATAAGACTATCTTAATAAACACGGACGTCTGAAGGCATTGGGGGGGCCCCTTGGATGGATAATTGTTAAGCCCCTTTTTAGATTAATTTCTAAATTTTCAAAGAGTTAGGAAATAGGAAAAATATAATATATAATAAACACACAGACTTCACCCAGTTGGCGGCCCCTCTTCGGGTTGGGGAGGAATTGGCCCACGCGTCAAAATGGCACTACTGGTTCTGACAATGTCAGACATTTTAAAAAATTCACGTTTCATTGACGTACGTTCAAAATATTTCAACTGCGCAATCGCATACCAACGCCGACTTCAGTTTTCACTCACCTGTAAGGGGACAAGCGACAAACTTTCGAGGTGAAGACTGTTTCATGGAGCATCTGCAACACCACCATCACTATCGCCAGATTGATGTGGGCTTGCAAAATCAACCTGCGGTCGGTAGAAAATCGAAAAACTAAAGATAAAACAAAATGAAAGCCCATAATTTGCGAGGTTACAGGAATTTCTACGAACAACCCCAAGAAAGGGCGCCAATGTTTGCGCCAAGGTTGGACAATTATTGTTGATATATTTCACAATATGGAAATAGTTGGCGGTTGAACTACAAGTAAAGTTGTAGTTGGATACACAGACACTCAAAAGACTATCATATCCACATTACGTTTCAAAGGTAGATTTAAAAAAAAAATAAAAATAAAAATAAAAAAAGCAAAGAATTAACAAGCAAGAATTATGATTGCAAAACCTAAAACTAATTGACAAATATGAATGAAAAATTTAATATTACAGCCCCAAATACTTCTATTTGTAGTTGATAATAAAAAATAATAATAATAAGCAACATAATTAGCAATAATGATGGTAATAATTAATAACACTCACGTTCAAAATTCACGAAATCTTTTCGTCTTTTCTCTAATATTCCCTTTGATTCTTTGAAAGGTAAGGCAATATCATCACAAACAGGCTGCCAGTGTTACATCTAGAGGTGTAGCCAGGCTGTGGCTATAAGGGGCTGAGCTCCCCCCCCGGGAAATATTTTTTCACAAAAATCAAATATTATAGAATTTTATTTTAAATTTTTCGGTTTGTACGAAACAGTACATGACAATGGAAATC
>QLNU02004611.1:39887-88525 GCA_006491805.2 Dysdera silvatica | reverse complement strand
TTTTTTCACCATATGCCAAGCAATGGAACCCTTTTTTACCACATGCCAAGCTATAGTACCCTTTTTTCATCACATGCCAAGCCATAGAACCCTTTTTTTTACCACATGACACGCCATGAAACACCTATAAATATTTGAAGGAAATCTAAAGGGCCATCGTTTATCACTACTTGTACATAAGCATAAAAATAAGCAATAAATCGATATAAAAAATAGGAAACACACTTTCTAATGGTAACAAAATATTGGTTATGGTTAGTTAATTTAATCTAAGGAGGCGTTCAAGTATTACGTAAGCAATATTTTGGCCATTTCAACTCCCCCACCCTAGTAAGTAAAAATTAACATTGGCTAACATAGGAAAATAAGCACAACAGTAAACAGTAACCCCCTCACCATACAAAGGTGCTTACATAATACTTGAAATCTCCCTAAGGGGCTGACATGAGGGGGATTAGAGAATTTATAGATTTTTTTTTTTTGGAACTTTCGGCAATATTTTACAAAATGCTTGAAAAATCTATAGAGAGAGAGGAACGACAAAACCACAGGGTTTTGTAGAACACTTTAAGGAATACTGCACTAGAAAATTAAATGATAAAACAATAGTGAATAACTGATAAGATGTCCAATAGTAATGAAAGATTGGAATTGCTTTTTTCTTCCTTAATACGGTAATAAGAATCTCACACCGTAGAAAGCACATGAAATGGTGTTTTCTTATTCAGTTTTGTATGATGTGTCCTTCTTTACGGTAAAGGTAATACATCTTTATTCAACGTCATTTTGTAAAAAATTTAAACACCTCCACCCGAAATTAAACCCTGGCTACGGCCTTTATGGTTGCACTTTAACAAATTTATAAATATGCAGCTAGAATTATCAACGCAACAAGTCTGTAAAACATAATTTATATAATACGAGGGCGAATCAGAAAGTCTTTGCCCCTATTTTTTATTAGCCAAAATAAGGTACATACAGGTAATTACAAATATACAGGCACTAAATTTGAGATGCCCCTGTGGTAGAATTCGTCCGGCTGACTGTGGAACCACCGTCGGACTGCTGTCTTGGCTTCATCGTTGCACGTGAATCGCTGTCCTGCCAGGAACTTCTTCAGCGGACCGAAAACGTGGAAATCACTAGGGGGCGAGGTCCGGACTGTATGCAATCAGAACCGCCGACAAGCTCCGGTCATTTCACTGGGAGAGTCTGGACCACCCACCATATAGTCCGGACCTCGCCCCTAGTGATTTCCACGTTTTCGGTCCGCTGAAGAAGTTCCTGGCAGGACAGCGATTCACGTGCAACGATGAAGCCAAGACAGCAGTCCGACGGTGGTTCCACAGTCAGCCGGACGAATTCTACCACAGGGGCATCTCAAATTTAGTGCTGCGATGGGACAAATGTCTGAACCGGTGTGGGGACTATGTGGAAAAATAGTGTAAGGTACGTAGAATAGTACGTATATTTGTAATTACCTGTATGTACCTTATTTTGGCTAATAAAAAATAGGGGCAAAGACTTTCTGATTCGCCCTCGTACATCAACGAATTCGTTGAAAGTACACGTAGCGAGTCCACCAGATGCAGTACGCCAATCTTCTTCGTTTATGTCATTTTCACTTTTATTTTCCGGCTTCTCACATTCATTTTCTGCTGGAAACGATAATTCTGCTTTCTTAAAGCAGCTTCTAATATACTTGTCGGTGACGTTTCTCCATGATGAGCACAACGTATGAATTGCATAAAGGACGGCAACTTGCTTCAATTCGTCTTTTGTTGCATTTTTTGTTTGTAAAGTAGCCAGAAGTCCACGGATTAAAGTTTTTCTATAGTGCACGTTCACACAACGAATGATACTAAGATCCAAAGGCTGAATCTTGCTCATGCAATTCGCAGGAAAAAACACAACTTTCGCGTTGTTGAAAGTTGGAAGATCTTGTGGGTGAGCAGGACACTGACCCAGGAATAAGAAAACTTTCCGTTTTTCTTTTTCCAGTCGAATTTATGAAGGGAATCCAAGAAAATGGACGATGTCATCCACGCCGTTTCGTTGCTAGTGTAGTCGTAAGGAAGCTTCTTCACGTTCTTAAAACAGCGAAGTTTGTTTGATTTGCAAATAACCAATGGCGGGGATTTTTCCGAACCATCGGCATTGCATCACAGCAAGACAGAATTTCTTTACTTTTTTTCCCATCATGGCATGGTTCTCCCTTGAATGTTAAGGTTCCGTCGGGCATCATTTTATAAAAAAATCCAGTTTCGTCACAATTGTAGATGTTTTTCGGTTCGTATCTGTTTACTAAAGTAGACGAGTCTTCTTTCCATTGTTCTACAGTTTCTTCATGGACACTCGAACTTTCTCCCAGAAAAGACAAGAGTTGCCAAGCCATACCTATTTTTGAATTTTTCAATCCATCCATGTGGTGCAGAAAAGTTTTCCATTTCAAAACTCTTTGACAACTATATGGCCTTCTCCCATAGAAGCTCAACGTTAACAGGAATGTTCGAGCCACGAGCTTCTTTAACACTAGAACTACCGATGTTAAATATATACCTAGTTTTACCGCACCCGTCAAATTGACGGATTTTTGATCATGGCTTTCATTGTAACTTTTGACTTAGTTAATGTAAATAAAAGAATATAATTTAACAAAAACATTTAATATAATAATTCATTAATTATTAATAAAAAAACAAACAAAAACAGTTTCTATTTGCATTTATAGTATAGCACATTTGATATGTATGAAATAACTATGAGGCACATATTTTACAAGTACATGTTATCTTAGATGAACACTTGCCACAAACATATTTGTTGCATACATTGCAGGTATAAATCGCTCTGTTTTTGTTGCACAATCGAATTTGGCAAGATTTGCGTTCATAAGGACTTTTTTTTTAGTTTTCTGGAGTACAATCCATTGCTTTCCATTCTTGTTTTTGGGAGGAGGCTTCTTTTCTGCAGCACCTATATTCACTGGAGAGTTCTTCGGATAATTGAAATAAAAATTGTTTTCTAGTTATATTTTCATCACAAGTCTCTTTATACCAGTTAGACCGTTCATTTCTAAACTGAATCGTAATCGGAGCAAAATAGATCCCGTTATAACGGCTGCCGAACACTTTGGATCATTCAACTTTGAAATTGCCAAAGTCGTCATTTTGACGGGTCTTGGTATAAATAGGTATAGGTCATACTGATTATGGAAATTAAAGTGGGTGAGTGGAAATTGAATAGGAATATTTAACTATTCTTATATTTCATTAAAAGTCGTGTCATAAAATTCTAGAACAATACATAAATTATATCAAATTTTTAAGCATGAAATTTGAAAACCGTCAAAATGACGGTCTTGGTAGTTCTACTGTTAAACCACAGCTCCAAAATTTTCTCAAATTCTTCGTACTTTCCTCCTTGAATTCTGCTTCTTTTCTTCGACTGGATTCCATATTCTCGAGGAGCTACTATTATCGCCTCCAGACTTTTTAAAACACCTCTGAATGTCGAATCAGGGACATCAAAATGCTCCGCCAAAGCCTTTTTCGAGGTACAATAATTTTCATCGAATTTTTTAATAACATCCATTTTAAACAAAAGCGACAGTTTTCTTCTTTTCGCCATTTAAAAACTTAACCATCTAACCAAAACTCCAAAGATTGTTCTTTCCTTAGCGATCAATGCCACGTGGTACGTACCGTACTATCCTCTCTAATTGGCTGCGACTTTTACTGACGTCATTCACAAGACCCCACCATGTACACTCCTGTGTATAAGGTAGAGTAATGTGTTCATGGAATCTGAACAATAGGGGAAGGGCGAGGGAATGCATTCCTACAAGCAGAACAAAACTCGTAAAATTCTTGCGATAAGCAAAACCTGACTACTTGAGGAACTTACTTTTTGAACTGAAAAAAAAATTTTTTTTTTTGCAACGCGCATAGGTGAGAGGTGCTTTTTTAGTGCGGCGCATAAATGAATAAGAGTCATCATTGTTCTCCTATATCCCTGACCGGGACCGCGGAAAAAACGCGCGTAAGTGAAAAACGTGCATAAAAGAGCGCGCATATAACTGAGGGATCAGTGTAATTCCTTTTACGGCGCTCTCTTTGGCCTGGCGCCCAGTGCGACGGCATCGATCGCACCGCCCTTAATTCGTTACCGCTTATAACTATACAAGTACAGTAAAACCTCCCTAAAGCGACCACCGTCAGTTAGGTGAAAAGGCGGTCGCTCAAAGAGGTGGTCTCTGAATGGAGGTAAATTTCGCGCTGGGTCTATGGAAGGGGAAGGAAATCCGCTTTCCAAAAAATTGGTCGTTAAGGCAGGTAGTCTCTGAATAAAGGTGGTCGTTAAGAGAGGTTTATTGTATATGTCCTCCGTCCTTTATCAGTTACTGCCTATATTCACATACAAGTATATTGTATATCCTTCAAAACCTCATACACCATAGCGTTTATTTTACGGTGTAGTGCCGGCAAAAAACATGCTAAGCCGGGACCTCCAGTTTTTCAAGGAATCGAAATTTCTGCTTCCTAGGGAACCAAACTCCTGACTACTGTTGGCAGAAAAATCGACACGCGTTCCACGCTATCTATTGAATCGAAACCGGGTAACAATACGATAAACAAACACATTACCTTTACGTCACCACGGTAGTCCGGTAGGTGGACTCCCTAGGCCTTCGGATCTCCCAGAAAACAGTGAATTAGGGCGCAGCATAACCCTTGCTGTTCTTACGCTGTAAAACTCGAACGAAACTTTTAGCCAACGTAGGACTACCAGAATTTTTGCGATTGCTTCAGGTAGTCTTTCGCTGTCGTCTAATAGAGGAAAGTGTAACGAAACAATACAGAGTTTCACCAGGAGATTCCATAACAAACAGTTATTTCGACACTGGCGTAAGGTTTAAAAACACGACGTTTCGGGAGCAGTTGGCTCCCGAAACGTCGTGTTTTTAAACCTTACGCCAGTGTCGAAATAACTGTTTGTTAGAGGAAAGTGTCATAATCCGGACCCCCGGTCTTCTGGCTCTGCATTCTCCCGAAGCTTAGCGGAACCAAGTGCAAATAGTAGTTTAGGATTCTACCACTCTGTAGAGAAGCGCACATGTCGGCCGCTTCATTTGTTGCTTATCAGTCCGCCATTACGTGTTTTGACAGTGGAGAAAGTTTTTACATTGTGCTATTTTTTTCGCTATTTCTCCTAGACATTGGCAGGTAAGCCTTTCGATCTATATATATTCTTAAATGGTAAGGTTTAAGGTTAATGTTCATCATTAAACCGTTTCATTTAGTCTTTGGTTAAAAAGTTATTGGGTTAACAAAATGTAGGCTTTTATAGCGCAAACCGGACCCCCTTCAATTGCCTAAATCGGACCTCTTATTTTTTAATGTTTGAAGTCTGCCTGTATTTGTATATACTCTTATTCTCTTGGAATTCTCTTGCAGATTCCAAGAGGATAATGGGAAAGGTTAATCAAAGAAAGTGGAGTCCGTTTAAAATGACTAAAGCTATTGATGCCGTTCGGAAAAGGAAGATGAGTTGGAAGAAGGCCTGTAAACAGTTTAATGATCCGAAAACAACACTTATGATGTTGTCCAACATGAAGTACGGTACACCTGAGGAAGCAGCAAAAACAAAAAAAGCCAGACATACACTTTGGCGTAAAGATCTTGAAGAAGAGCTGGTTCACTATTGTCTTGCTATGGAAGCTGCTATTTTTTTTATTTTTTTACTCGTAATGACTTGCGAAGAATGGACGCACAGTTGGCAGAGAGAAATAACATTGAACATCCTTTCAAAAACGATATTGCTGGGGAAAAGTAGGTTAGTATTTTTCTTAAACGCCACAAAACCAGACTCTCAGAAAAGAAGACTACTGGAACGTCATTATAGCAGGGCTCTTGGATTCAGCAAAGAAAACAGAGAAATTCTATAACCTTCTGGAAGATGTTTATGAGAAAGGTAAATTGACTCCTGACAAAATTTACAATGTTGATGAGAGCGTCATTTCTGTGGTACAATCTAAAGTAGCAAAAGTAATTGGCTTTAAGGGTAAAAAAAAACAGATAGCCGCCTTGACATCAGGAGAACGTGGGGGCCCGTATAGCGATTGCTGCATGTATGAATGCTAGTGGCTCATTCGTTCCCCCCCTTTAGTAATTTTTCCGAGGAAAAATATGAGTGAACAGTTGAAAAAAGGGACTCCACCAGGAACTATATTTGCAGCGCACCCTAGAGGGTGGATTCAAATCAACTCCTTCACCCAGTGGTTTCGACACTTCATAGAGTTTGCCAATCCTACAAAGGAAAAACCTTTGATGTTGCTCTTGGATGGCCACTTTAGCCATACACAGAATATTGATGTGATCGACTTGGCAAAAACAAATCATGTTACCATTGTGTCGCTGTCATCTCACTCCTCACACAACCTACAACCTTTGGATAAAACTTTCATAGGTCCTCTCAAAGTTTACTACAGCGAGGAAATCGGGCAGTGGTTAAGACATAATGAACGTGCTGTCACTGCTTTTGATGTAATGGACCTGCTGGGCAAAGCCTATATTAAATGCCAAACAACTCAAATAGCAATCAATGGATTTAAAGTAACAGGCATATACCCGTTGAACAAGAAGCTGTTCTAAGAGGTCGAATACACTGAAGAAGCAAACAAAAAACGAGATTCCTCCTTCTATGAATCTGTTACAGAAACAAACAGCAGGAAACCAGAGCTTTCCAGAGAATAGAGAAGAATGTGTTGTGGACGAACCACAAGTTATTGTAGACTTTGACCCAAATCAACCATCAACTTATTCGGCAAGTCAGGGTGTTCCTCTATCATCAGCTACACTTGAGGTTCCTCAGGGTTCCACATCTTCTAAGACAAGCCCGTTTGACATCTCTCCCATTCCAAAAGTCAAAAAGAGGACCTCGAATAGGAGACGAAGGGCCTGCAGGTCTACGGTCATTGCATCTATTCCATATAAAGCGCAATTGGTGGAAACGAAAAAGTTAAAGAAGCCAAGGAAGCTGAACAGCAAGCACAGAACCGTGCTCAAGGATGCAAGAGAATTTGCGGCCGGGAACGTGGTCCAGCAGTAGAGCTTTCAAGAAAAGGGAAAGAGCTCGTGAAAACCGTCTAAATTTTGAGAAAAATGTCAAAAGAATTAATCAACGAAGATGAAAACAGCGTGTCTTCTGGAACATCTGAATTAGAGCTTCTCCCGGAAGTTTCCTCATCCAAAAATGATGATGCTTGATGCATGTTTTGTGACAAGAAATTTTCGGAGGATTCTAAAGGGGAACTTTGGGTCATGCGCGTTATATGCTTGTTGTGGGCCCATGTGGTTTGTGCTGGGCCTGAAAAGGACTTGTACACCTGCGATTTTTTTCGTTAAATGATTTTCTGTATTTTTTTTAATACATTCTGTATTTTTTTTTCAAAAACTAAAAGCTGTAATTGTTATATTATACTTATACTTTGAAATTAGATTATGTTTTCTCTGATTTAATTTTTTTTTTTTTTAGTGTTATTTTGATTATTTTTAAGGGGTCCGATTTCGGCAACTATTTTCAAATCGCCAAAGTGTAAGATTTTTGAAAATACATTTCTTATACTTAATTTTTAATTATATTTTAACAATATATTTATATGTTTCTAAATATATATATATTTTTTCTAAAAATCAAACGTAGTGTATAACATTATAAAATAAATATTGCATGCTTTTAAAACATAATTTTTTACTGTTTTCTATTTTTTTAAATCAAAAAAAAAGGGGGGGGGCCCAGTTTGTAGAACTTTTCTATAATGCTTTCTATAAATTTGATTTATTGGTTTGTTTACGTTCTGGTTGACTAAAGAGCCCTAAAACTCCAGCTCTTTTATACAGCTTTTGAATATAAAACACACATCTACTCAGTCAGCTTTATTTTTATTCACATGTCAAGGACAACCTTTCTCTGACTATTTCGCCGTGTACAGATTCTCCTAGGCCTGTGCACAGGACCTTAAAGAAGTGTATGGGGGATGGGAGGTGATACGAAGATTAGGATTTTTTTTTTTTCATTATGAAATACTTTTCAAAAGCTGTTTTACTCCGTAATTTAGGTGTTCTTACAAACATGGAAAAGCTTAACACCAGCCCCTCCCTTGCGCACGACCTTAAGATTCGGCCATAAAAGCGCTATTACATGATAAAAGATACAGCTTAACTGTTTAGAACATCGAGATATACATTGTGATATACCATCATAAAAATTGTGCTGTATAAAACATATTATTTAATGTACATCGAATTTTTCTATTTGGCACTTAATAATAAGTCTATTTGTTTTAAAGTGCAGGACGTAAGATTTTCAAGCGTTAAAATTTTTTTAAAGTACATATTTATTCATTTTAAATGAATGTTTATTCATTTTAAATGCATATATGTGGATATTTTGAGGTTCTTTAATGAATATTTGCATGCATATTTTGCTGGTTTTTTAGTGCATATAACCCGGGCTCTAATCATTAACATGCTTGGTTTAAAGAAATTTGCATGCGAAATTTCGAGACGATCGGGTTATTTTTTAGGGGTGCTTCTTTTTTTTCTTTTTTTTTTCCAAAAGAGTATATTATTATTAAATTACGATATAAAGTATGTCTCTTAGGATTCATGGAGAAACATGAAAGGACAGAACTCTTTATTCTAAGATTTAACTAGCGTTTAGCGCATACAAAATTCTACACGTTTACATGGACGCAACATACAGGCAATATGGCGGAATACGGCAAGACAACCTTGGCGTGTGAAGAGGAATACGTTATCCTCTCTCAATTATTATTCTTCAGTGCTCGCTGGCGCTAACCAACAATATAGGTCGGTAGAAAAACAACGCACTAACTTATTCGTGTTTAATTAGCTTTTATGCCTACAGGTAAATAAATAGTGTAAGCATTTATTTGGATACCATTATATGCTTAATCTTATTTCAACTAAGGCGAAGGACGCAATCACTGGCGTACGCAGGGTGGGTTAATGGAAGTTGTAGCCCCACCATTGCGATGTAATTTTGTATTTATACATATGAATGTATGCAGTTGTAGTTCTGTAAGGCCCCTTATTATAAGCCGGGAACCCCTTTAACTTTCTGGGTACGCCTATGCTGAGTATATAATACAAATTGGTTACAGAATCTGAAAATCAAATTTCCTGATTTCCAGAAAATATGCTTAAAATTTTCTTGATTTTTCTGGGTGTTCGCAGCGCTTTCTGTGTTAACTATATAATTCAAATTAACATGTTCTTCATTATTCAGAACAGGGATAGTCAAGCTTTTTATACCTACCGCCCACTTTTGTATCTTTGTTGGTAGTAAAATTTTCTTACTGCCCAGAGATTCCACAGTAGTTTAATTTAGCGCAATTGCAAAGTTCTCGTAATTTTTGAGTGGAGGTTTAGAAAAAAATGCGTAGTTAAATTTATCTTTTTATTTATACTTTGCGTACATTTATAATACACAGAAAATTTAATTTGATGCTGCATTTCTGCATCTCGATCGATACAGTGCCTACTAGTGCGGAAGCTGCTTAATTGAAGAAAAATGAAATTAAATATAAAAACTATAAAGGCTATTGAAATTACCTTTAATTAATAATTAATTAGATACTCGAGCCTGATGCTTCGAAACTAAATATTTGATATTTGGTTCAACTTTCTTAAGGTTTGTTCATCAGCTTCAGCATTTGACAAAACCCTATCATACATCGTGAAAGCCTGCATAGCCCACTAGTGGGCGGTAGGAACCAGGTTGATTGCCCGATTTCAAGTAATTGTATATGTAGAATTTTATTTTCTAGCAATATATAAATTGTATTTACACCAATCATTTTTAAAGATTCACAGGTCATACTATACATGCCTCCTAACTTCAACAAAAAGTAAACAGTATGGTAAAACTCCTCATTAACGGACACTCATCAGACAGAAAGGTGCGTCTTTAAAAGAGTGGTATTGTTGTGAAAAACTTTCTCGCCGGGAAATTATCATCTGACCGCAAAAATGGTGTGATTATATCTGAGAGGTGTCCGCTAGGGGGAATTTCATTGTACATTCATTATTCTTATTTATTTTTTACTACCCAATATTAACAACAATTTTGTTAATCTCATAAAAAATATGTTGTCGGATAAATTAACTTGAGGATCAAGAAACTGTGTGCTTTTGTTTATTAATATATTAAAAGGTGATCACTCTTTCACACACGCAAATAATTATTTTTCTATAAAAACAAAATTGACTGATCTGAGCGGCATGTGGTTGGGCGTTATCCTGTTAAAAGGGTTTTGTTTTGGACACACCTTGTAAATACGGTAGCGCAAAGGGCCGCATTGTCTCATCAACATAGCGGCATGCTGTTAATGTGCCTGTAATGCATTTTTAGTGAGCGGCGTTTAGCACTGACAATACGCACAGACTATGACGCCATGTTATTGTTCAAAATAAACAAAATTACGCTCGTGGAACTAAAATATTCTGTGATTATGATATAATAAGCCACGGTGCATATTATCTTTTATCGTGGAATAGGCCCGCAGTCGCGAGCGCAATCTATTGGGAAGTGACACTTGAGAGTCCGATGGTTTCTTGGAGTTGGCTCACCTGTCTATCTTGTATCATGCGCCCAACCAACTCTGTTGGGACACCATTCTAAGCGATGTCTACAATCGTTCGCTATTAAGAGGAACCTTCGCAACTGACGGCTAGACAACAAACCTGTCGCTACCAATCATACATTGCAACACTTTTCACTCTACTAATTTTTTTTTCAAATAGATTTTTTACATTATTGGGCACGCAATAGACTGGAAGTTGAAAAAAAAAAAATCACAGAACTCAAGTTATATCAGATTTTCTTTGACAGCACATGTGTGGGTTTTACTAATTTTCGGCATATTTTGGGATATCTCATCAATAATTAAAAAAATGTTTGATTATCCTCGTTCACACTATGCATATTGCTTGTATATGTAAAATGAAACTAAAAATAGTTCTCCATCATTAGTATTTGTTCATATCGAGCTAAAGTTTCCAGCTCTTTTGCATACATTTCTCCATATAAATAATTTTATACATTTATCAATGAATACACTTTAGCTACCGTACAATCCATTAGAAAATGCAATAAATTAAGAAATAATTTTTATTTTCAAAAAAGAGGCCCCCTAAACAAGGCTATGGTTACCTTAAATTCTTTAAAGGTTTAACATATGATTCGAATATTTTTTCTTCGTTGGTTGTTATCATCACGATGGCAACTGTGCTGCATAGGTGAAACGAGCTCGGCCTCATTAGATGAATGCAACTGAAAACTGACTTTTCTATATCGAAGTTCTCTCAGGAACAAAGCCATGTGATTCTTTTTCGAGGATTGTAGAAATACGTGAAAATTCAAATGAAATTAAATAGC
Source organism: Dysdera silvatica (assembly GCA_006491805.2). Taxonomy (NCBI): domain Eukaryota; kingdom Metazoa; phylum Arthropoda; class Arachnida; order Araneae; family Dysderidae; genus Dysdera; species Dysdera silvatica. Next base: position 77,062 of record QLNU02004611.1, on the reverse strand, counting down.
GTAGTTCAACAATTTTTTTAAAAATTTAAATTATACGTCAAGGGGTTGAAGTTCTATTTGAAACTTCGGGCTCACATTCCAATTCATCCCAAAGGATTTCGGGCGGGCTCATATTGCAAATCTTTGGGGTCGAGCCTCAAAAAATAAGTCAAACTCAGCTTTACTAGCGGCACGGTTGCATCCGGCACGACACCAAGTTTGTTTGTTTGTTTTACGGCTCAAAGACTACAGTGGTCATGCTGCGCCGGGACCTACAGTTTTCCGAGGAATCCGAACCTCTTAAGGCCTGGGGAACCAAACCCCGGACTACAGTGAGCAGTGCGATCTTTATGAGATCTCTGAGTAAGCGTTCTTTTTGCACTGCTGGGAGTCGAACCCGGATTAGCCGCGCAATAGGAGAACGCGTTACCACACTGCGCCACCGCAGGGCACACGACACCAAGTACCGCAGTAGTAACTCGTTCGCCTAGAATGACGTTACCCCGTAATCACTGGCGTACGCAGGGGGTGTTGATGGGGTTGTAACCCCCCCATTGCAATGAAATTTTGTATATTTAACATAGGAATATATGAGTTGTAGCTCTGTAACCCTCCCTCCCTATTGAGCTATAACTCCTCCCCTTGTAAATTTTTTTTTTCTTGTGTTAACTTTCTGCGTACGCCTATCCCCGGATTTAACTACCAATAGTTAAAAAAGTTTACCGAGTAAATGTTCATCGTAGCGCGGAGGTTGGTTCCAGTTTTTAAGAGATTATGATTCCCCAGAAAACGAAGTCTTCGCACAGTATGGCCCTTGCTGTCCTTGCGTCGCAAAACACAATATATATATATATATATTACACACACACACACACTGGTGTGCAAAAATTAAGGATAAGATGGAAAAAGTAACATAACAGCGGAACGAACAGGCAGAACTGACCGAAAGACCAATCAGGAGACTGCCTAGGGTCCTACACGGTAGGGCATTTGCGTATACGCATCATGATGTAATGTGGATAGGGTATAAAGCGCGAGGGCGGCGTACACGCAGCTTGTCAGTGGAAGCTATTGCACAGTGTATATCGGTTTGAACGACGGCAAGTTGCTGTAGCAGTGCGAGATATTCAACAGACAGCCCCGTAGACAACATCTGGATGAATTTACTCGAGGTCGAATCATTGGAAAGTTGGAAGAAGATCGAAGTGTGACGAGTGAGGCCGAGGAGTTCGTAATCGCACACAGCATCGTGTCACGAGCATGGACGGCATTTCGAACGACAGGAACAGCTGTTCGAAAGTTTAATGGTGGTCGTCCACTGGCAACCACGGCAAGGGAGAACCGGCATCTTGTTCCACAGGTGAGGAGAGATCAACGGCTGACAGTGGGCGAAATCGCAAGCCGCATACAACGCAATACTGGGCGGCTGCTATCGTGTTTTACCGTGGCTAGGGGACTACACACAGGTGGTTTATTCGCTCGGTGACCAATTCGGTGTGTGCCACTGGGCCTACCCATCAGGGACGACGTTTTCTGTGGTACCAGGAACACAAGGAATGGGAAGCGCAGCAATGAGGTCGAATTCTGTTTACGAATGAATGCCGATTTAGTCTCAGTAGGGATTCTGGACGTCTATGCATCTGGAGAGAGGGACATCATCGAAAGGGACCGGTTTAGAGGTGGCGGAGTTCTCATTCGGGGGGACATAATGCTTGATGGCCGTACGAAGTTCCACATCTTCCAAGAGGGTTCAGTCACTGGTGACCGCTATTGTATCGAAGTTCTCCTGCCTTATGTCCATCTTTTCCGGGGTGCTGTGGGCCCAGAATTCCTCATCATGGATGACAACGCTACATCTCATCCTACAGCAGCTGTCGCTGAGCTGTTAGAGAGTGATGATATTTATCGCATGGAATGTCCAGCACAGTCTCAGGACCTGAATCCAATAGAACACGTGTGGGATGTTCTCGAGAGACGCCCAGCAGCAGATTGCGATTCCTCAGCTGCGATTTGCGCTACAAGAGGAATAGGCCATGATGCCTCAAGAGCTTGTCGACAACCTCATACTGAGCATGAACAGGCTGTGTACATCCTGCATTGCAGTCAGGGGTGATCATATCCCCTATTGAAAACTGCATTTTTCTTGCCTGCTGCTTGTAACATGGACATTTCTGTCTTCTATCCTCCTGTGCTGAAAGCCCACTTTTGAATAAAAGTCCTTTGTAGCTTTTAGATTCCTGCGAAATATCGTTCATCTTTTTCTTGACCTTACATCTCGACGATGTTATGGTATACTTTGTATCCATTTGAAACACTGGGGTACGACGTTATATGCTAAAAACTGTCCCGTCCTTAATTTTTGCACACCAGTGTATGTATAGTCTAAGGGTGCGTACAGACACGCAACAGAACATCGTCGCGTAACATCCCATGTTAGGGGGAGAATATCGCCGCGTATCGTCAGTGCGTCCTATCAGTTCATCCTGATATCCAGTCTACACTGACAAAACGCTGTTGTCCGCAGACACGACAAGTCCAAATACACGAACATGAAGTGCAACATAGCGCCGTAACATTCCTTTGAAGCGACGAGGAAAAACCGGCAACTGGTGGGACGCGGAAATGTTACGATGTTCTGTTACGGAGTGCGGTCCAGACTTGATACGCGACGGTGTTACGATACGGTGTTCTGTTGCATGTGTGGACGCGGCCTAATATAATTTTTTTTTATCTGCTAAAAAATCTTTTGGTTTTTTCATTCGTGTTTTCCATTTCACTCACAGATTGCCGCTAACCTTTCGACTCAATGGAACCATTTCTTTGCTTGATTTATCCATTTATTTTCGCGTGTCAACGCTTTTATCTACGAAATTTAGTTTTCCTTAATTATACTACGGGACCAGACTATGGGACAGTAGAAAACGACACGCATTTTACAGTACTATCGGTAGTCAAACTTGGGATCTCGGCGTGGTAGAAAACTGTGTTGCTATTATATCAAAATAAGGCAATTGATTGCATGTCAAAACATTGACGCTCATCAATTTTGTCAATTGCAGGTACACGTTTGGATTACCCCCCCCCGGGATGTGTTGCATTAGGTGATAGCGTGATTTTTGACATCGAGAGGCCACGCAAAGCAAAACGAAAACCAACACATTGATAAAAATAATGGGTTTTCAAAGTCCATGGTGATGACATCGATCTAATCCACTTCAGAAGAGGAAACTCGTTACTATCAGCAAGCGGTTGACGGCCGCAGATAGTAAATAGCAAAAAGGAATCGATTACTTTTATTATGAAAGGACGAAATGGGAAAGTATTTCACATTCATGTACAAACAGTAGAACCTCGTTAATCCGAACTAATTGGGACCGAGACCTGTTCGGATTAACAGACTTTCAGATTAACCGAAATGTTCACTGTTAAAAATGAAACTCTCAAAAATTAGTACTATAAAGTTCTTATTTTATTGGGAGAACAATATTCTCAAAAACAAATACGTTGAAATCTCAAATTTTAGATCATTCATGTTCTTAAACTTGATACATTGAACTATAAATTATTAAGTAATCAATTGTTTTTCAAATATGTTTGATTTGTGAAAATGTATTTGTAATGAAGACCATACCTTTAACTTATCTGGTAAAAGTCCGTTTTTTAAGCACCAAATAACTAAAGAACTACTTACTTGTTCGAAGTAAAGGGGTTGCGCCTCCGCGTACTAATACCCAATAACAACACGTGTGGTTTGACGACTCGTTATCGGTAGTTCTTGCTACTGAGGGCGCCATTTGACCCATTCGACGTTCTGCAGCACAAAATGGAAAATAATTTTTTGCTGAAAATTCTTAAAGAATGAAAACTAGATGAATTTTACAAGATATTTGACAGTAAGTTTGCATTTAGTTACCAAGTTTTACTTATTTTTGTTCTATTATTTTTAAAGAATGTTATTGAGTAATGTTAGGCCTATACTTAATCGTCCAGACCCTTAACGCTATTTCTTCTATTATGGCATAAACAGTAAATCATTCTTTAACAATTTATTTTTTGAAGATGGATCAAAATTTCTGTTGCATTTTGACTGCGGATATCTTACGTCGACTGTAACAATGCCTCGCCGAAAGATTCGTGCTCATTACGAGCATATGTCAGAGTTTGAAAGAGGTCGTGCTATCGGATTGAAAGAGGCTGGTTGGACGAATCGAAGAATCGCTGGACATGTGGGTCGAAGCGATGCGGCGATTGGACGGTGCTGGCAAGAGTGGGTCAACAACGGCAGATGTCAGCGTCGGGACGGCAGCGGTCGACCTAGGGCCACAACAGAACGGGAAGACAGAGCGATTGTCAGAGCAGATGTCACAGCACCGGATTCGTCGTTATCAACTATCCAACGTGTGGCCCGCACACATGTGTCCAACATGACCCTCTGCAGATGACTGAGAGAGCGGAATTTACGCTCGCGCCGACCGTTACGCCGCTTACCTCTCACGCCTTTACACCGTCAAGTCCGATTACAGTGGTGCCGGGCTCGATCAACTTGGAACTGCGCTGACTGGGGACGTATAGTCTTTAGTGACGAGTCCCGTTTCCAACTGTGTCCTGACGACAACCGCAGACGTGTCTGGAGACGTCCAGGGCAGCGTGGGGATCCTGCCCTTACTATCGCACGCCACACATGCCCACAACAGGGCGTTATGGTCTGGGGTGCCATCTCCTTTGATAGCCGGACCCCTTTGGTGGTCATTTCTGGCACACTTACAGCACAGCGGTACGTAGACGACATTCTACGACCGGTTGTGTTACCGTTCCTTTTGCGACACCCTGGACTTACGTTTCAACAAGACAATGCCCGGCCGCACACGGCACGTGTTGCTATGAATTGTCTTCAAGCTTGCCCAACACTTCCTTGGCAAGCTAGATCTCCTGATCTCTCTCCCATAGAGCACATTTGGGACGCTATGGGAAGGCGATTGCAACCATCCCGGAATGTTGACGATTTAGCCCGACAGTTGGAGACAATTTGGCAAGAAATTCCGCAGGACACCATCCGGGATCTTTATCAGTCTATGCCACGCCGGGTGACAGCTTGCATCCAGGCCAGAGGTGGACCAACGCCTTATTGACTTCCTCCTTTTGTAACGGTCAAACTCTGCAATAAATCATTCAATTGTTCTGAAATGTTAATCCTTTCTTTTTCTATGTATGTTCTTCACATCCACCAATTTTTATCGCAATCGGACAACTCCTTCTTGGTGCGTCGATTTGTTTGTTATAGAGTGTAATATGTTTCAGTCTCGAATATGCTTCAGCATGATGTTTCCATTAATCTATTAGATTTTCACTTCTTTTGATGAGCGAAAGAAAAAAATACTTTCCTAATTCTTTTCTTTTGTATTCAATTTTCCACATTATCTTCATCTCTATAATTCACATTCTGAACAAACGATGACTGAATAAAATAAATACAAAATATTAATAAATAAAACGAGGAGCTATTGTAGAAACTAAACTCCTGCCTTATCTGCATGTAGAATATCAATATGTGAAAAAAAAACCATTTCATAAATTTAAATATTTATTTTTTAATAATCTCTGCTAATAACAAAGCAAAGTGTATCTCGTACTACGTCTCGACAGGTCCTACAACACCCTGAAGCAATTTTTTTTTTACGTCCATGAAATTTTTCTATATTTTTTTGTTATTGCTGCATGTTATAAATATCTTAATAGTTGATTTTTTAGCATTTAAAGTGAAATAATTAACTTATCTGTGTCAAGCATAATATTAGCTGCATTGCCTCGTACAATAACATGTTGTTGACATCAGGAATTCGCTGTTCTGTTTTCTGGTTCAACAGTTGGATCAATGAAATCAGTAGAATCAATGAAATCAGTAGAATCAGTAGCCTGAGAAAATACTTAATGTAAAGTAAATTAGCCAATAGTGTAACGGAATTACCTCTGTCCGCTGGATAGATGATATCTACGCCATCATTATATGGATATTTAAAATTGGGTCGGATATCTATTTCATCCCTAAAGTATACCAATTTAAGTTTGGAAGATTTTTTTTTACCTATTTGTTCAATTGCAAAATGTTTATATCACATGTGTTGTAAAAGTTATATCATGGTTTTCTATGTATTTTTTGTTGTCTCCATACATTTGCTAATAGAAACTGTAGCATTATGTTTCTGCCGACTTCTTGTAAAAATTTTATATTCGCAATCCTGAATTGTGTAATGTGATCATTTTCTGCAAAATTTGTATACTTTATATTATTTTAAAAGCCAAAGGTAAATGTATTCATGGGAAAAGTGGCATTACTTCTGAATATTGAAAGTTGATGTAATAAAAGAAAACATAAATCTATAAAGTTCATCAGTTTTTTTATGTTTGAAATTTCGTTTTTTCTAAAACTTGTTAGCAATTGTGAAAACAGTCACTTTAAACATATCAGTGTTTTTGGTTTCCTGATACTAACTAAAGTTTGTATATTTATATTTACTTATTCAGGATTTTAATCATGCTCATAATTGTTTTTGTTTTCCCAGTTTTTGTTACTACAATTATGAACTTTTAAATTTATCTTACGTTAATAATTAGCTAATTTCTATTTGAAAATAGCGTTTGTCTGGAAATTTCTTATACTTCTAGATTTTCTTTTACACTTCACTACTGTGAATAAGTATAGATGCGTGATAAAAAATTTGGTCCCACATGAAAAGAGCACGAAACTGCTGCGGTCTCCTCCTCCATCATGGCTCTTTGGCGCAGTATAGCCCAGATGCTCTTGCGCCATAAAAAATCCAAACAAACAAACAAACAAATCCATCATGGCTCAATTGGTTTAAGCATCAGGCTCATTACCTGGACTTTGGGAGATTGAGGTTTACTTTTAGATTTTTCAATTAACTTCCATTTTATATATAAAAAAAAAAAATAGAAGTATAATCTATCATAACAATTTTCATATATACTTTGAATAACAGTAATATGTATGAAATAACAATATCAATCAACGTTTATTGGCGTAGTGATACCAGCGCCGATGTCATGGCGTGATTAGATGGTGAAACGTTCGAAAGAAAATAAATATTTCTGCGTTCGGTGGGACCTGAACCCACGACCTTCCACTTCAGGTCCCACCGAACGCAGAAATGTATTATTTTCTTTCGAACGTTTCACCATCTAATCACGCCATAATATCAGAGCTGGTATCACTTCGCCAATAAACGTTGATTAATATTGTTGTTTAATTTAATCTGCGTAGTGTTCGATTTATATAAAAGTAATATGTATGTTTATATGAAATCAAAGAATGTAAAAAAAAATTCTGAATATATAATACAGGGTGTCTACCAGGTCATGAAAGTCACAGTATAAGGAAAGGGGGTCACAGAAGCAGAGTCCTGCACGAGTTGAGTCTAGGCCCGGTGGTTCGAACTCTACTCGATCCGCAACGATGTCTTGAAGAAAGCGTGTTTTAACAAACATTTACAAAAGGATTACCCTTTTCTTAGAAAATCAGCTGTTTTGATTCATCGTGTGTTTTGTACTGTTTGCTCATTTGACTTTTCCATTGCTTCTGATGGAAAATTGCATATTCTTTCGCAATTGAAGTCTGAAAGGCACAAGAGAATTACCATATGTGTTGCGAAAAACGAAAGTGTAACATCTTTCACGCGTGAGGATTTGGCAAAGAAGCATCGCTAGCAGCTGCAGAAGTTACATTCGCTTATAATGTGCAACATAGTAACAGCTTTCGCCTTATGGACTGTATTTCAAAATCATGAAAAAAAAAAATCGCGACTCTTCGTTTGCATGTAGACGTACGTGGAAGCCATTGTTGAAAATGTTTTCGCAAAATTTTCAGCTGAAGAACTAAAAAATAATCTTCATGAAGTGTCATTCGTTTCACTATACTGTGGTGCCTCTAATCATGGAAATCTTAAATTATTCCGTATCTTAGTAATGTCCTTTAATTCAAAGAAAGGATCTGTGTCAGACTTTTATACTAAGGAAATGAACGTGGGGAAAACTGCTGAAATAATTACAAACTATAGATGTTAAATTACTCGTAAAGAAAAGAATGATTTTCCGGCGCCTGGTGGGACCCGAACCCACGACCTCCTGATTGCCGGTCAGGTGCTCTACCTACTAAGCTACAGGCGCAACCACTCTCTCCCTTACGAGTATATATATATAACTTTGCATGGACAAGTTCGCTATTGGTGTGGCAGTACTGTGACTACCGTTGCCAAAGCGACAAGTTAAAGAAGCAAGAATGTCCTATATGTCGAACTAGATTTTAATATTATTAAGGTAACAGTTTTTTCATATTAGCCGATGATGTGGCAACAATAGATGTTAAATTTCTCGTAAAGAAAAGAATGATTTTCATGAAATTTCAATGAAAATCATTCTTTTCTTTACGAGTAATTTAACATCTACTGTTGCCACATCATCGGCTAATATGAAAAAACTGTTACCTTAACAAAATTACAAACTATATTTTGCAGGTAAAGTTTTATAAACTTTCGACCAAATTTCTCGGATTTTGTGCAAATAATACTAATACCAATTTTGGTGGCGTTTTGCGAAAGGGTACCAACAATTTACTTCCGTAATTCTAAGTAAAACTTAATTGGAACATTGTAGGAATTGGTTGTGGTGCTCATATACTTAATAATACTAATACTTACTAATCATATACTGAATAAAGAGTAGCAGATTGTCTTCCACTTGATACAGAATCTGTTTTTATAAAATATATTCCGACTTCCATATACACACAGTATATGTGGAAACCTTAAAGGAGTTTTGTAATTTTGTCGATACTGTATATCACCAAGTTCTAGGATATTGTAAAACTAGATAGTTGGCACTTGTTCCAGCTGCGGCACAGGCGACTGAAACGTTTTGTCCGTTAAGTAGCTATTTCTTATCACTGGATAAGTGTCTCAATTAAAACGTTCTTTGAAGATGAATTTTCAGAAGCATGGCTATATTTTATCCACAAGCAAGCATCTCTGTTTCATAATGCAGTGAAAGAAGTAGAGGGGCAATATACTAGTATGATTGGGGTTGCTAATGTTTTAATGAAGATTCTATACAGATAATGAAAGGAAAATCTGACGACAAGTTTGCTCCTGCTGCAATCAGCAAAATATTATTTCATTCAATTAAAAGAAATGATATTTTAGAGTACATTTTTTTTTTCTATGATACATGCTTACATTATTTGGAAAAATGGATGAAACCTTTTGGGATTTTCACAAGCTTCTCTTGTTTAAATTTAAAACGTGTACCAAGGTGGCAATACATTGAAAAGTGTCTCAAATGTATATCTAACGTTAGAAGTTTTTTGTAACATTTGTGTAACAGTGTACATGTGTAAAAGATTCGAAATAGACAAGTTTCTGTATCATTTCGGTGCATCCGTGTATTTAGAGGGCCAAAAAGTGGCCCTTTAACAGGCCATCCGCCCTTCCCTTTTTTTGTTTTTATTTTGTTTTGTGTTCTAGATGAAACACTACTCTAACCACTAAGCTACAGATGACCTGTCATTCCTATTCATGAGAATATCTTTTCAATGTGAACTGGTTATTCTTGGGAAATGGGCTTTGCTGTGACTGTAATAATTTTTAATTCAAAACATTGACTATATTTGGATTTATTTAAAATGAAAATCAAATCGCGTGAAATGAAGTCAGGTTATTGTTTCTGTTTGAATATTTTGTAGCACACTTTTTTACTTTTGAGTTTGCTATTGTGTTTAGAGGTGTGAGAATTTTTATACAGTCGATGTACATAAATCGAAATTCCAGAGAAGTGTATTTACTTTCTTATGGTGTTCTGACGACAGTGGCTGCGCGATTTAGACATCATTCGAGACTAATATTTTTGTATAAGTCGCTGTACCATAATTTCCATACATTCATGGTCAGGATAAGAAACATCGTTTTTAAAACCTCGTCGTGTTTTTCGACCATTGCTTATACAAAAAACTGCTCTCGGCTGATGTTTAAATCGCAATCACAACACAACCACCAAGAACAACCAGTTCGCATTGAAAGGATTAAGTGCGCTCTCAGGAAGAGGAACGACAGGTCACCTGTACCTTAGTGGTTAGGGCCCTTCTCCAGCAAATAGGAGACGTGGGATCGTACCTCACCAGGTTACCGAAAATTTCTTTTCTTCGAAATATTGCTTGCTTAAAAAAACTGCCCTCGACTGATGTTTAAATCGCAATCACCACGCAGCCTAGAACAACCAGTTCACAATGAAAAACTTAAATACGTTCGTAAAATGGGGAATGTCAGCTCACCTGTAGCTTAGTGGCTAGAACACTTCTCTGGCAAAGAAAAAGAGACGTGAGATTGTACCCCACCAGGATTCCGAAAAGTCTCTTTCTTTCTGCATGCCAGAACTTTCTAAAATAACGCATACGACGTTCCTGGTCCAGAGTCCCGAGTCAGGATCCTTTCAAGAAGGTTTTCTAACTGTGCTTCGCGGATTTCGGTCAAGGCCGTCAGTTATACGAAAGTGAAGGGCTCAGGGGGCTCAAGGCCTCCCCTCTATTGGACACCAGAATACATTATTTATTCTAATGCCCCATCAAATAATCTTCTTTGAGGCCACTTGAGTCCTCTCATCCCATGAGCTTTGAATTGCTACGCTACTGAAGCTAGTTAGTAATTTATTTTTATAGAACATATCGCACCCTTGCGACGAAAGTGTTACAACTCAAAAAATCCCAATCTTCAGAAAATGCAAAAAACTGTTTCTGGCTGAATTGAGGGATGTTGTGTTCATCTAATGACATATGGAACTAGTGGGAACCCAAATAGCATGGCCCAACGTTTCGCACGGTTGCATGCAGCACTGTTTTGCACATCTAGTTGTAACATTAAGTCATTTTCACCGAATTTTGAGTTGTAACACTTTCGTCGTAAAGGTGCGATATATCGATGGGATCTGTTTTGTCTCGCATGTCTATGGCCAAGGTTTAAGAAAAGTTTAGGAAAAATCTTGCATTTTTGAAGATAATGATTCAAAAAAAACATCCCCAATGTGGTATTTAATACAGAATATTTCAATATTTTCGTTCTTACTTGGTTTACTTGACGTAAAAGCCGATTTTGACTTGAGGATGTAGCCCTAATTCATTTGTCTCACCACGAAGTAGTCGCTCATCGTCACCTTCTAGAATGAAATCTCCGTTTATGTCGTTTGTCATATGCAAGATAAATGCAGCGTAATCGACCGATTTAAACTAATCCCCTTATGACACTTTTCACGTCGATAAAATTCCCGGAAAAACTCTCACAATATTATCCCCACCCCCCTTTTTTTTTTACAGTCATCTTCATTTATAGAGGAATTTTCCTGTACGGATGTCCGTTATTGAGAGGTTTTCCTGTCCGGTAAGTGTCCATTATTGAGAAATTTTCCTGTCAGGAAAGTGTCCGTTATTGAGAGGTTTTACTGTATATACTTTTCTAATCACGTTTCATATCTCGGGTATATTCGCCGAGATGCATTGGTTACTTTTGATTTCATTCAAAAATTACCTTCGCTTCTATACTTTATCATCGCGTTGCACGTACAATCATAATTAAAACTACGCTTTCAGAGTTCTCTATAGCTCCAGCTATTAAGCAAAATGCTGCCAAACTTCTTGCACATAAACTATTCAAAAGCTTACGAGCCTTTTTAAAGTATTTCTGAACAAAGACAATGAACACTTGATGAATGATAATGCCCTAGCACATGGTGCCGCAATTACGAAATAATTTATAGGAGAAACGATGTTAATTTTTACTTCTACCTCACTCAGCCTCCTCAATTACCTTACATTTATACAAAGGCCCCTTTTTCATGATAATTTTGTTTTATTTCAAGCCTCCATTCACATTTCTCTTCATGCCAAATGATGTTAAGGACTACCAATTGTTTATTTGTGAGTTTTACAACACAAGGATAGTAAAGTTCATACTGTACAGGGACCCAGAGTTTTCTGAGGAATCCGAACCTCTCACAGCCTACGGTACAGCTCCTAAAAAAAAAGAGCTGGCGCACATCTGCCATTTTGTTTCCATTGTATCACATGATCATGGTTGCAAATTAAGTTTATTGGTGACAGTTTAAAAGTTGTGCCAATGTTTACATTCGTTGGATAATCGCAGATTGTTAATCATTTTTATGCCAAAATAGATCGCTACGCCAATGTGAAAACCTTCATCATCAAGGTAACTAAAACCAGAATTGTACAACAAAATGATGGTTGATGCATTGGCCTAGAATTCCAAAGGCTTTAGCCTCGAGAATCAACATCCGACTAGAGTGAGCAGTTAGTCGGTAAGCATCCTTTTTGGTACATTGGGAGTTAAACCTGGGATAATGGAAAGCTAGGCAAATGCGTTACCACCACAAAGCTTAAGGACTATGGAGATTTGAAGTGGGGTATTGACTAAAAATCAGCCTGATAGAAATCTGTACAGGCATCAAGACGCAAGAAGTGTAGAACAGTGGTCCTCAAGGGGGACCATGCTGTAATTCTGGGGACCACTAGTAAAAATTGTACAATTAGGAGGGGGTCCTATGAGGCCTGTAGCCAGGATGAAGGGACAAGACAAAGGGCATATGGGACACAGGGCACCCTGGGATTGTTCTATATATATGTAAATGGCTCGATGGGGCAACTGGAGCCATGCCCCTGCTAGCCCTGGCTTGGCTGCAGACCTGGAACTTCCTAAATCGCAGTGAAGCTTACTTGCCAGTCCCAATAAGAAAAGCAAGGAATCTGGTCGAAAAGTATCATTTCCTACTCATCAACTACAAAAATCTAGTTGCCCATGGTGATCAAATTTGTCAAGCATTATATATATGCACTAAATATATGCACATAATATAATAACACTATATATGCACATAATATAATAACACTATATATATGCACATCATTTCATCAATCCATATCTTTAGATTTTTTTTGGTGAGGAGGGGGCATTTCATATCGAATGGAATCTATTCCAATACCCTTTTAATCCACCTGCCAGTGGTGGACTAAGCAGATGGTAAACCTGGCGGCCGCCAGGGGGCTCCAATCCCCAAGGGACCCCGAGTTTGAGAGATTCCTAGTTAAAAACTGCTACAACACAAAAAGCGAAAGATGCAATATTTGATATTATTCACGTATCATACGTATATAAGTATAGAATGTTCTTTTATTAAATTAAGGCTAATTAAAAATCATGGTAATTCAACAATGAGTTCCATAACGATTAAATGTTACTGTCATGCCTGTCATTTTGCAATGTATAATAAGCAAAATTGCAAAGTGTAATAAGCAAAATGAGAAATAAAATTAAATTATAATGAAGGAAACCATGTTCTCAATAACACCATTTTTCTTATATTATTATTCTCCCTCTTTCCGTCTCTCTCTCTCTCTCTCTCTCTCTCTCTATATATATATATATATGGGATAAGTATTAGGGTGCATGCTTAGAGGTCAAAGCAAAGTCGTTCTTCTCCTCAGCTTTTTATATGGGAAATGGCGTCATTGAGAACATTGTTTCCTTCATTATAATTTAATTTTACATTCTCATTTGGAGATAAAGAAAAAATTGTTGTTTGAAACAATGATTGCGAAAATCGAAGCTTCTGGATAAACCTTCGAGGGTGAGAGGACATTTATATCATGTCCTGCTCTGATTGTGTTAATTTTTCTAAAATTCCTTTTGAAATATTATTATTTTAAAGAAACAATTCTTATTACAGAATAAATAAAACTTAAAAAGAAAGAAACCGTTCATGTATTATTGGACGCATATAATTAATAAGATTTTTAGTGCATCATTATTATTGAAGTATTTATTAGTGAGTATATATCACTTGGATAAACATACCAGGACGTAAAGAGTTCAATCGAATTGTAAGTATTGTTTATTCTATTTTTGCAGAAGTTATGAAGAATAATTATATAAGGATGTATATATGATATTATTGAATTGCTCAGGATAGACTTGTGTGAAAAGCATTTGGAAAGACTTTCAACCAGCAGTGGATAGATAATGGTTGAATATGATGATGATGATATTATTACCCTTCACAGGGATAACACAATTGCCAAATAATGGTCAACACACAAAGCCACCAGGGCGAGTTTTTTTGTGAGATTTTCATCCTGGAGTTTCTTATACAATAATTTTGACACCAACATATAATTAGCTCAATCTAGAGACAAACAAGGACAGGAACAATGCTCTCTTTCTCCGTATATAAGCATGTATGATATTATTACCTTCACAGGGATAACACAATTGCCAAATATGGTCAACACAGAAATGCCTCCGCAGCGAGATTTTTGTGAGTTTTTCGTGGGGGAATTTATTATACAATAACTTTTGCCACCCATGTATAATTAGCTCAATCTAGAACTTTTTTTTTTTTCAGTTACAAGAAAAGGAGATGCCGTCCCCATCCTGGATTCGAACCAAGATCCCTACATTTGGCCCAGAGTGTCTTTGACCTTTGTCTTTGATTATTGTAGGAGATAACTGAAAAATGCAGCCACCACACTTTTACGACCATATTCTCTCTCCTATACCTCCCACATATACAATAATTTGTTGTCATATATGTTGTTATGAAAGGAGAAATAATAATAAACATATGTAAGAAGATGATAAATAAATTATCAGAAGTGTCGATAAATAAATAGCCAGAAATGCTATTGAATAATAGTTCGAAGTGTACAAAGAGAGTGGAACTTTTCCTAATGTAGAGATTATTTCGAAAATATTTTTAACAATGCCAATATCAAATGCAACAGGTGAAAGATCTTTGTCAGTTTTAAAATACGTTAAAAACTATATAAAAAGTATAATGAGAGAGGACAGATTGAACAACATGGCCATATTATACATAGAACAAGAAATTTCCGGTGAAATTGATACTGCAAAAACAGTCGATTTTTAAGTGATAAATTTAGTCGGGTAACCGTTCTTTTTCAACACGCTGTTGCGTCGTAATTCAACATTGCGAAGGTCATCATTACAACAATGTGTAAAGGCTCGTCGGTGAAAGGCTCTAATGACAGATGCTTTGTGCACCATTCGATAATGACAGCGAAAGTCAAGATACCTATCAGCATGCATAGGTTTCATGAACACTGTAGTCAACAGTCACCCGTCTCTAACTCTATTTATCCGAACATCCAAGGAAGGTAATGAACCGTTAATCTTACACGATGATACATAGTCAACGTAACGATTACGTAGTTAATCCACCAATATCAAATATATAAAAAATTAATGTCATATATTAATATACCATATATATATTAGTAGTGTAATGTGAATATTTTAACTGGGTATGCTACCACAGTTATAAAAACGTAATCATTTAGTCAAATACGTTTATGAAAATACAAAAGTTTTAGGATATCATAATATCATAATTATGATCATAAGGTATCAGCACTTAATTAGTTAAATTAGTGGCAAATTCAAGGAGAATGCAAGGCCATCACTCTCTCAGTTCAGCTGAGTTTGTATAATGGAAAATGGAATGAAAAGTACTGGACACTTGGCTAAAAATAGGAATCGGAAACAAACCGTCCCCTGCTTGAAAGATTTCTGGATCTGCCCTCGGGCTGAATACTATATTAATTGCAAGATAACTTTAAATATTTTAATTTATTAATTAATATAATTTTATGTATAAAAAAACAAAGATTATACAATAACCGTATTTCACATGTGCTGTTTATGTAAAGGGTGTAAAGAGAGAGCTTACACATTTTGTGGGGAGATTAAAATATCATAAATTTGCAAACACAGGAGCAAGACACAGGCCATTTGTATTTTAATATAATTCTTAAATATAGCCATACAATACATACAAAAATCTGAAACGGTAATCAAGGATGAGTTTTACTTTCTTGGACGATAATCATACAATTCACAAAAGCACTACCTGAAAACGCAATATTCAGTAGTCTAGTTTGTTTTGTTTGCTTGTGGTTTTACGGTTCAAGGACTGTAGCGGTCATGCTTCACTGAGACCTACTGTTTTCCGAGGAATCTGAACCTCTGGACCTACAATTTCCAGTTCTTACGTATTATAGTGGCATTCAAAATATATCGCGAAGATAGTGAGTAATTTTGGTGAAAATGTCGCCAAAATTTTGCCAAGTATTCTTATATTAGCATAATACTGCCTTTTTGCTGAGGTTATTTGGTAAGGTTTGTTTGTTAAAAGTTTCAACTTTGCATTGGTTTTTCATGCATGAAAACACTGATTCAGGCAACACACATCGAATGTAATCGAAACAGCATGGGTCGTAAAGCGGTGAGTGGTGGGGGGGGTCTCCCCCAGTTCGGTCTCTGTGATTCAGGTAAGTACTGATTTATTTATAAAAGTACTAATTCATAATCAAAATATTATATTAACGGAGATACAAATACGGAGGTGTGCTATTGCCTGATATATAAAAGCTGCGATCTTGGCGAAATTTAGAAGTCGCCAAATAATGTCTGATGCCGCTGCAGTATGGAAGTACCGGGAATCCGAACCTCTTAAGGCCTAGGGAACCAAACCCCGGACTACAGTGAGCAGTGCGATCTTTATGAGATCTCTGAGTAAGCGTTCTTTGTACACTGTTGGGAGTCGAACCCGGATTAACGGCGCACTAGGCGAACGCGTTACCACACTGCGCCACTGTAGAGCCACAATAATCTAGTAACTACATCAGTGGCACAGAAAAGGCAGGGATTCAAGCCCCCATTAGATATCAAAAACACATTATTTTCCCATAGGCTGCATCACGAAATCTCCCTTAAAAGCACTTGAGCCTCCCACCTATAGCCACTCAAGCTCCCCCCCCACCCCCACCTTCCAATGTGTTTTGAACTGCTAATCTACTGAAGTATGTGATCAACACATCAGAGATATGGATAAAAAAGTTGGAGATGACTTATAGTAATTTATAAATTTATTTTTAAAAGCTTGCCCGTATCAGTAATAGGAATAATACATAGCCTAAAAAAGTCAATTCGTACTCTAAATGTGCAGAACAAATAAAAATCCACCAGCCGGTGCTTTTTTTCAATAACACATCTAGATTTATTATTTCAGCCACTTTAAAACATGTTATACTAAAAATCCAACTCGCAATGGAATCTGTACATCTTTGAATACGATTAAGTTGTTGTTGAAATCCTAACACTTGGGCTACTAGCACAAATGTAATGCTATATCTATGTGCCAGAATATTTCCTCTTCAATAAGCATTAGTATATTGTGTTTAATTTTAAGAATCAGAAGAAGCTAGAAAATAATTTAGTGAATCTTTAACAGAAATGAATGTAAAGATACAATATCAGCGATATTTCAATTGCATAGGGTGTGGTGTAGCAATTCAAAAATTAGGAAGTCTCAAATAGATCTAAAGATCATGTAATGCAGCATTAGAGAAAATAATATGTTTCGATATCTAATGGGGTGGGGGCTTTAGGCCCTCTGAGCCACCCTTCCACAGATGCCATTAGTAGGACAGGGGACTTGTCCCCCAATGTTAGGTTCCAAATCCCTGCTCAATCCCCAACAACAAAATGCCTCTACTGGCATTGTCCCCCTCCACCTGAATATTTTTGGGCCGTCGGCGCCAATGCACCCTTCCTATGCCACTGTCCATGGATGTTCATTACATATCAAGCATATACTGAGTATTTATCGCAGATACAAACAGACAGGTAGATATAAATTAATATAAAATTAATAATTATACAGATCATAATTATTATCAATCTGCCCCAGGATGCAAACAGGCAGGTAGATATAAATTAATATAAAATTAATAATTATACAGATCATAATTATTATCAATCTGCCCCAGGATGGGTGTCTGTCGTAGTGTGACTTTTGCAACTTAAGTTGGGCAACTTCATGCTAAAGCGGTGGAGTCTAACACAAATCCATTACCTCAAAATCATTCACGCTGGCCAAATGGGTTGGTGAGCAAAGTCCCAGTGCTCTCACCAACAAATAGCAAAAAAGTTAACACTCAACTTGTGCACTTAATTTAAATATATTTCAACAATTGATTTACAAACTGATAAAAACAGGGTGCAGTTCTCTCACCAATTTTAAGACAATGGGGGGGGGGGGGCTGAATAGAAGAATCCACATGTGCAAGCGAGGGATTCACCCCTTTGCTATGCTATGAGCAGTTATTTATAGTATTAGTGTACTTTTGCAAAAACAAATAGTCAAAGTATCCAATCTGATTATGTATAAGTAATTATAGTGAATATATTTCATCGTATTAAAATATTTTGAATAAATGATATTTCATTCTTAAATATATATTCAATGAATTTTTATTCAATCATTTATATCCAATCCTCGCAAAAAAATTATTAAAGTTCATTATAGTAGAATTATAAACATTCTGTTTCGTGTTAATTTAAGGACCATTAAAAAATATTTTTAAATGCACAAAAATTTCATTGTCGAATTCCAAATTTTAATCATAAAGTTTTTTTGTAAAAACAGAATATTTGTACATACATATCCCATAATCACCATATTTAAAATAATTTAATATCTAAAAGTAAGGTGGCATTAAGATCTAATAAGTTGTTTTTCTTAAAATAACATTTAGTAAAGTTAAAAAATTATAGTAGTATATTATTACAGACATATTTATTGTTGAAGGCTGTATTTTAAAAAATAGATTTCACTGTATTTTTAGTTCTCTTGCCTCTCTTAATTTAATTATTAACACATTTAATTGTAAATACCTGATCATCCGTAGCTTTAGCACAATCATCGGCAGACTTCGGATCATCGTCTAGTTTCTCATAAGCTAAATTCTTCATCTTCATCACTTATTTCATTCCAGAAAAAAGTTTTAAGCAAAAATCGGTTTAACTTGAAACGTGATTAAATTTCAAAGTCCGGCAGATAAAAGACCACAAGACGACATTTATGCAACAATTCACTGGCTTTAAAATTTAATTACATATAAGCACAATTTAAAATATTCAAATTAGGCAAATAAATTTCAAATTTAATTGCTACGCAAAAACGAAGTCACCACCTCATCCCCAGCATCCCACGAATGATCATCTGCAGCAGGAGTAACAAAATTTTCCCCAAATCCCGTCGTCTGCCCAGCCTTTTAAGCGGGGGAATTATACACGCTTTCTCTTGCTTCTCGGATGGAATTCTACTATATTACATATCGGCCTTCATTTATTTTCAACTGCTTTCCCTTTTATTTAGAAAAAAAAGTTTATCATCCATTTCTATATTTAGGAGCTCAAGGTTATAATTTATAAAGTCTGAAATTATAGCATTGTCGTGATTTTAATGGTACGTAAGTAAAGAAAGAAATTTTAAGAAAAGAGGCCGCCACAATGTACACTGTATTCCTAGGAAATATTTGGCAGTTTGAAATATGGAGATTAAATAACCAAACATTTTATTCATAAGCGCAGATGGGGATGAATGCATTATAGCTCCAGCAAAGACCATAGAGGGAAACATGGACGGATACATATATTTATAGAGAGAGAGAAAACATAGGACTTTTTCTTTTTTTTTTTGCAAATTCATGAATTTTTTCACTTTTAAAGCTTGTAATACAACTTAAACATTTAAACGCCAAAAAAGAAAAAGATGTTGGAAAAAGCAAATTTGTAATTGCCGCGTATATATTGCTGTTTACGTTTCATTCTGAAAAAAGTCCTTTAAAACAATAAATCTTAAGGAAAATTGGAATGAGATGGACGGAAGTAACCACATTTAAACAATGCATTTTTGTGTGTATCCAATATATGTTTTCGAAATAACGCTGAAAACTTTTTCTAGTTCCGTTTCGTTTTAAAATATTTACAACTTATTTATAATTAAAATATTTGTAACTATTTACAACTAATAACCAAATCGCTTGTCGTAAATGGCTTTGGATTTACGATCTAGGTAAAGTATACGATCATTCAAACTATTTTGTACAGTAAAACCTCCGTAACAGACTCTTTCTCGAAAAGGGGATACTTTTCCCACAGCCAACAAAATTACTATTAGTAATTTAGTTAGCTGTGCTTTTCCAATTCTCAGTTCCAATGTTTGCTAATACTTCCAAATAGCGTACAGATTCTCAAGTCCTGAGGTGTCCACCATTCAGAAATTTAAATGTATATTCTTTGAGATACATTGTTTAAGAGTTTTTTCGTTTTTGTTTTTTTACATCTAAGGAAAAGTTTGCCTATTCTTATAATAAAACTTCTTAATAATGGCCATCTCAGCACAAGAATCTGTTGGCTATTTCGGTGTATTGTGGCATAACAAACATTGGGGATTGGAAAATGCGCACTAAATAAAGGTGCTTATTATGGTGATTTTACTGTTATGAGCTAACCATATTAAAAAATTAAGACAGTGAAACGTTTACTCTTAAGTGTTTGAACTAAGAATTTTAAAATTGTAAAAATCAAAAGTTTGGGTAAGGGATACAGAAAAAGTTTGCATCATAGAAAACAATCACTTAACCTCTGTGATACTCTTTATTGTAATTTATATTTTTTACTCATTAAAATAAATAAGTATCTTCATATAAATTGTGAATGCAAATCATGTAAATAATGAATATACATCATCATGTAAATTATGAATACATGTCGGCGCTACTGCAGAACATGTTACGTTCTCTGTTGTCTTAAAATTGTTCCAAGTTCCGGTAGTTCAGCTTGTTTTGTCATATACATCTGTCTGATGTAATGAGATGGTGTGATATGCCATTTCATTTTTGCTTCACGTTCGCTGTGTTTCGTTTGTTGCAGCGAAAATGTCTTGAGTGTCTAACTCTTTACAAGTGTTCGAAGTGCAAAGAGCAGATGAAAGTGTGTGCTGGACCTAGTGTGGATGATAAGTTTCACTGGCGTTGTAAGAAAGGCGGCTTTTTAACTCATATTTCACCAAGTATATGTAGAAACACTGTCATAAGAAAGATTGATTGATTGTTTGGCTTTTTTATGGCGCAAGAGCATCTGGGCTATACTGCGCCAAACATGGTAAAATCAAAGACTGTAGTAAAAGCCAGTACTTTTTAAAAATTTTAAAACGTGCGTATGGTCAGCATGGTCATTTAAAATGTCAGAGAGTGATGAAGAGTTAAAAGTAAGAGTGCGGGCAAGTCTATAATAGGGGCATTGAGTTAAAATGTGTAAAACACTCATGGGTTCATTGCACACTTGGCAAATTGGTGTCATAAGAAAGACGGGCCATAAAAACCGTTTCCCGGTGTTTTTGGCTGCAATTCAGACTATTTTCCCATCCCAAACATCTGACCCCACTTTTCAACATTATACTGATTCACAGATACTCAAAGACTATCGAAACGGACAGCAAGGGTATCAGCCTGAAGTGGAAGTCTCCTTCACTGATTCAGGAAAATTGCAGGGCCCAAAAAACAACATGGCGGCTGGTCACTTTTGCCTGTTGCCAGTCATTTTTGGCAATACTGGAAAAAAAATTTAGGTAACACGTTATGCAGTTCCATCTATACATCTTCATATAAATTATGAATACATATATATGTAATGTCAATATCTTTATTTTCATATGATGTTAGTATCACCGTCAGTCCAGTTTAGGATGCTTCTTGGCATCAATTTCAAAGACATGTCCAGAATTTAAAAAAAAAATTTAATTGGCAAATAATTTTAAGGCTGGGTCTAATGTAAAGTACTTCTTTGCCAAGAACAAGTATCATGTTTTCAATCACCAATTCTGGTTTACCGCCAGTTCCATAGTCACTTTCGTTTATAGTAACCTTTTTTCTTTTTTTTCAATTTTAATTCTGTCCTCTCAACGATGTAGCGTGTTCAAGAACAAAGGTGTAGCCAGGGGATGGTTTTGGGGGGTTGTAACCCCCATTGCGATGAAAGTTTTTATATTTAACAAGGGAATATATGAGTTGTAGCTCTGTAACCCCTCCCATTAAGCCTATAAACCACCTTATGAACTTTCTGCCTATGCCACTGCACAATAGTATTTTTTTGAATTACTTCCACTGGAATAATGTAAGGGTTCCCCCACTTTTTACAGCTTCAATGAGAACACATTAAAAAAAAATTATGATATGACTCGGGCAATCACTGATTCAAGGAAAGTACTAGTAGTGTTCATTTCTAAAATTCATTTGCTTTTCAAAAAAAAAAAAGTTACATTCTGGACATGCTTAAGAACTGCTTTTCTTAAAACCCTTCAATCTATAATTTTTAATCAACTACGCTATTGAGCTTGACATCTTTTTGATGCTTATTTGGGGCATTCCCTATCCCACTCCAGCTATGTCATGACCTTGAATGTGTGGATCAGTAAAAGCTAATAAATATATATATACCGGGTGCTGAATCAAATGTCCCTAATTTGAACAGATTAAAAAAATTTATTAGCGATACATTGGCGATATTAGGCAAAATTGGCTGCTGAATTCTTAGATTTTGGCGACAATTTTTATTTCCCACGTATGACACACATGCTGTTTTTGTGAGCTGAAGCTGAAACAAACGGACGAGATAAATGGAAAAATGGCGTCACCACAAGAGAAGGCACAAATTGTTCTCTGGTATGCAGAACACAAATGCGTAGTAACAGTGCAAAGAATGTTTCGAACAGTTTATATAAAAAATTCACCCGATGCTAAGAGCATTAAAACGTGACAGAAAATGTTTCTCGAAACTGGAAATGTACAGAAAAGATGTGTAGGTAATCTGCATTCACTTTCATATCAACGTGTAGAAGATGTTCGACAAGCTTTCGTTCGGAGCCCTCGTAAGTCGATCGGGAAGCCAGCGTCTGAATTATCTATGTCACGATCAACTGTTCATAATGTGCTTCATCGAAAACTGAGGCTGTATGCATACAAAATGCAGATTGTGCAGAAACTGCAACCAAATGATGGGCCCCAGCATGTTGCATTTGCTGTGGAGACGTTATCTTGCACCGAAAATGAACCCGATTTTCTAAACCGCATCATTTTTTCGGCTGAAGCAACATTTCACGTGCACAACTAAGTGAATAATCACAACTTCAGAATTTGGGGCTCAGAAAATCTCCATGCACTAGAGAAAGTGGAAAGAAGCAGTCCAAAAATCAATGTGTGGTGTTCTCTTTCACATGATGCAGTCATAGGACCATTTTTCTTTGCTGAGACTTCTGTGACGGCAAACATTTACCTGGACATGTTGCAAATTTATGCAAAACCCCAAATGCAGCATTTACAACCCACTGTTATCGTCGAACAAGGTGGGGCCCCTCCTCACTGGGGCACGGATGTTCAAGCATTTTTGGATACAACTTTCCTTAATTGATGGATAGGATGCGGTGGCCCAATTGCCTGGCTACCAAGATCTCCAGACATCACTCCACTGGATTTTTTCTTTTATGGCTGTGTCAAAGACAAAGTCTACTCAAAGAAGATCCGTGATGTTGAAGACCTTCGTGGCTCAATGACTTCTGCTATTGCTACTTTGACTACGGAAATGCTACAGCAGACATGGATGGAACTGGACTACCGGCTGGATACCCTCAGAGCTACTAAGGGAGCCTGCATGGAAGTGCACTGATTTTTTTCTAAAACTTTGTGAGTACTGTTATCTAATTTTACATTTTTCTTATGCTTTTTACCTTTCTGTTAAGTATAGCGATGACCTCTCCAAATTAGGGACATTTGATTTGGACACTCTGTACATATATATATGATATAATTCCATACATTCATGGTTATGATGAAAAAATGTCATTTCTAAAAAAATATATATGCAGTAAAACCTCCATGTAACAAAATGGACTTGTCCATAAAGAAAATTCGCTAGGTGGAAACGATGTATTCATGAACCAGGGCAGGACAATATGATACCACAATTAAAATCCCGTTTTTCAGTAAACGACTGTTTCTCATAAATAACATTCAACCATTTAAAAATAGATGTTTTTAGGAGTGAAATATACATGCGTATAAAAAAAAAAATAGTTGAACAATTCTTACCTTAAAATGAAAACGTATTTAATGCTTCTTTCATACACATTCATGCTTTTGTGCAAAAAAATTCTAATATCCTGCTGCACAACAAATGGCGGTGTTGATTCATCATAAAAGTGTTAGCACCCCTGTGGGAAATTTGCAAGGTCTGGATTTCTGGTAATCAAACAAGCAAAAAAGCATGACAAGTACTACTATTCAAACAATACAGTGTATTCAAAGACAATTGGGGCCTGTTTCTAGCCTAGAAGCTTCCTACTGTATGTGGTAACCAGATACAAGTATTCGTACTTAAGAAAACTCTTTATTAGGGATTTTAAAGTCCCTTAGACGCAGTGTCGTAACTAGATATTTTGCCACCTGCGTCAAGTAACTGTCATTGCCATAATTGTTGTGCCTATCGGTTTTTTTTAAAGGCAAATCGCCGCCTTCTGAATTGTGGCATCCGGGGCAAGCACCCCCTTGCCCCTCCTAGCTATGCTACTTGTTAGACATGCTCCATTCTGTTTGTTTGCCAATTACCTTAAAATCGTATTGTATTCCCACAGTATTATGGAACCCAGTGTCGCTGATGCTACCACTCAATTTTCGGTTTTGGTCTTTAAAAATTTCATTGTATAAAAATTTACTTTGCTATATAGAAGCACTTTCATGTGTAATGACCATGGGGATTTACCAAAACTTCGCTATATAGAGAAGTTCGTTATATGGAGGTTCCATAGACATACGCAGAAAGTTCATTAGTGGGGTTACAGAGCTATAACACATATATTCCTATGTTAAATATACAAAATTTCATTTCAAGTGGGGGGGGGGTATACAATTCCCATCAATACTGCCTTGCATACGCCAGTGGGAGGTTCTATTGTATTTACTTTATTCAGGTGAAAGTAATTCTTCCTCTCGTTCACAATTTCATTTTGAAATAATTCAAGGAAATATGTTCATTGAACATAATCCTTTGAGTTATTTCAAATTGTTGATTGAATTGAACATTGTTTAAGCATGCTATACCGTTGAAAGGGTGCAATCAAAATGACAAAAAGAAATTTAAAAAAAAAAATGGCTAGGGAAATAAGTAAAAGCGGTGAATAGAAGAAAATTGGCAGTAAACTAGAATCGGCGATTGAAAGCTTGGTGCCTTCTTGGTACCCTATACTGTACTGAGGCCTTAATATCTTATTCTGGTTTGATTTTCATGTAATATTATATCTTTTCTATTTTTATAATTATATATATATATATATATATTTTTTTTTTTTTTTTTTTTTAAAGAATAAATCATTCTGTTTTTGTAAACATTTATTTTGTTTTTTTGTAAACCATATTATTCAGTTTTCTTAAAACTATAGCACTGACAGATCTAAAGGATGATGATGGGATGATCATCTCCACCCTCCAACTTCAGAGCTGGGATTATATCATTTAAAATTAGAAGTGGAATTGAAAACAAATCACCCCCACCCCACCCCTCAAGAATTTCTTGATCCGCCCTTGAGCTATACCTTATTCTGTTTTCATATAGTTTTAAAATTTATTCTATTTTTGTTCTTTCAGTGAGCTAGAGCATCAATTTATCCAGGATCGAATTAGTTCTGTAGAAGACAACTTTGCTGAATTATGCACAGAAATATCAAAGTATGTGAAGCGTACCGGGCAGTTGAGAGATAGTGGCGATGAATTGGCAAAAGTAATTCTTAAGATTTCTTCAAAGGAGATTCTGAATCACAGTTTACGAGGATCGTTGTCCCGATTTTCTGATATCTTAACTGCTATACAAGATTATCGAGAGGCACAGGTAGATTTATCAGTGGTTTCCTATTACCTAATTGCAATTCTTGCCTTCAAAATTTTTGTAATTGGTAAATTATTTTATCAGGCATTTTACTATTAAGAAATTTTTCCGTCACCAAGAGCATCATTTTGGAAATTATATACAAACACTTGCTGCACTTTAGAAATGTTTGCTTTAGAATTTCTGTAATTAATGCAAATTCTTCGATTTTTTAAACATTAAGTGTCCATAAGTTTGAAAATATGAGTATTAGTTGCATTAAATATTTATAAAATCCACCTTTAGACCCTGGATAAACTCTTAGAAGGATTTTCGTATCGTAGAGAACATGGAGCACAGCAATTAAAAAATTAGGCTGGTTGTGGAGGGTGCTCAAGCAGATTTAGAAAAGGGCAAGTGATTTACTGTTAAAGAGAACAATGTACTTCATTATGTAATGGGGAGGGTGCTTGAGCCCCCTCCCTCTCATACATCACTGCAGGGTATTACAATAACACCCCTTTAAACCGTGCACCCCTCACATACGGTCATCCCATTTTTACAGTCAGATAAAAATTCTCTAGCAAAACCTGATTTCCAATAATGCATTTCAAACCCCTGATTAACTATCACCCTCAGATATTGATGCAGACACCGTTTTCATATTCATTCCATTGGACAAGAATTCCTGTACAGATAAAATACATTTGAACTTTGGCCATCGTTAGAGACATTTCTCGCGACAGAAAACTAAGTATAAACTGGATAAGAGCTAAGGAGAATTTTCTCTCCTGTTAATAAAAAATGGTAATTGACTTGAATTTGCTAATTCATGTGACAAATGCTTAATGAAGACTGATAATAAATAAATAGGTTGCTAAAAAAAATGTAGGAGGTCTACGCATGTTGCAGCCAGGATAATGCAAAATCTACTACAGCTTCTGCCAGTTTCCAAGGTTAATGACTAAATAGTCAAACGCTTGACATTTGTAATTAATAAATCATATAGTGATACACTGGGCTTAACTAATAAACAACTATCAACACAAAATGCAGTTCAAATTTATGATTATCGTTTACTCAACTATCACACAAGTATAAACTAGTGTACAACTCAGGGCATTTTCCTTTAAACATAACAATGGAAAAGCAGTGGGTTTAATCTTGCAACTTATACATTTTGCAGTCTATTTATACATCTTGCATACATACATTTTTGCAGTCAATTTATACATCTTGCAGTTTATACCATTTCAAAAGAGGAGGACTGGTGAGTACAACCCACTACACATACAGAAACAACTATTAATCAATTTTTTCCATTGTAAATAAATTTTAATATTTAACGTTTTGTTGTAAATTTACTTGTTATAGTCAACAAATGCTTATGTTGTTATCTTAAACTTGTCTTATGTGTTCAAAAATCCAAAAGTTTCGATACAAAGTATGTAAATTATTGAAATGTAATATTTCAGCAACTTTAAAATAACCCACTTCTTTTACCGACGAATTTTTCTGTCCAGCGAGTATCCGTTAATGAGGAGTTTCACTATGTTAAAAATTATGTCTGTGACTAATGTTACGTTAGCGTTGTTAAGACTGTTTCCGATCACCTTATTTTGTTGGTTAAAGAACTCTATACTAATTATAAAGTAAATCATTTTAAAATGGATGTGCAACTGGTGGAGTGAATTGCAAAAAGTTTTGTAACTGGTTTATTAGTGAGGGGAGGGTTATTGTAAAGAGCGAAATTTGTATGAAACCAGCCAAAACTTGTGATAGTAATATCAAATATAAGCAATCAGATTTTAATTGCATATGCACACTTTTGTGTTAACACATGTGTTATTGAAAGGTACAAGCTGCTTACGACAAGAAATCAAAGGTTTAAATATGACAGTGTGAAACTGAATTATAAAATAATAAATAACATGTACACCAAATTCTGTTAGAAGAAATCAATAATTTTCTTTTGAGTTCGAGTATTTTAGTAGAATACTTGAGTTTTCTGCTAGTTTTATGATATTATAGCCAAGGCAAAATGATGTTATTCCAATGGGGCTTATGTCAGAACTTCAGGATTTTAACATAATAGCCAAATTAACATTATAACCAAGTTTAACTGCATTATTCACTCAACTAATGTACTTATGACCTAAATTATTATTTATAGTAATTTTTTGCAGGTGCAGAGACTAAGTCACAAGATTTTATTCCCATTAACATCATATGCGCAGATTTGCAAGCATGCAAAGGTAAAAAACCATAATTGTATTGATTATTTGCCATTATATTATTATTTAATATAACATTTTATAAATTTATTTACAAATTGCAGTGAATTGTGTATATTTCCTATTGTGCCATTACTCCTGATTCTGCTTCCAACAGTGTCGTAGAATATGTGCTGTCTTTCTACCCATCATAGTCTAGGGTTTGGTTCAGTTTGGAAGTAGAGATTTGGATTCATCTGCAAACCGTAGGTCAGTGGCAGATTAAGCAGCTGGCAGACCTGGTAGCCGCCAAGAGCCCTGAGCTCAAGAGATTCCCAGTTAAAAACTACCACAACACAAAAAGCGAAAGATGCAATACTTAATATTATTCACGTATTTTATATATAAGTACAAAACGTTCTTCTTTTAAATTAAATTAAAAATCATATTAGTTCAAATGCATGGCGCACACACATAGGGAGTTCACACACCCTTTGGGCTAACAAAGCGAAAAATTATTACGCCAACGGAATTGTGTGTTGGTTTTTTTTTTGTTTGGTTTTTTTTACTAGTAAAATTGAAAGTAATGATGATACCAGTGACATTTCCCTGAACTCTTGTGACATTGATGAGACTGCTGTTAAGACAAGCAACCACAATAACTAGCGTTGTCTTCAAACGCTTTCTAGGAGGTAAAGGTAGACCAAAACAATTAAATTGGAAATTCTGACTGCAGATATTTCTAATTATGTCAAGAAATCTAACCTCACTGATGGAGATGGGATAACAGTGCTAAAAAATCTTTGGTAACCATATGCAAATTGCAATTTTCCCACGACAGTCACAATAGTGCTGTATAAAGTCAAGGAAAATCTCACCACAGTCAGAAGTTCTGTCCATCTGAACTGAGTAAACATAACTTGCCCAAAGGCAGAAGACAGTGCCTATAGCAAATTTTGTGTGTTCTCTTTTCACCCCATGAAGTCGGTTTAAGATCGACACAAGCCACAGGTCAACTTGTTTCAAAAGAATTTAATAATTGGAAGAAGATGCCATTGAAGAAGTTCAGATAACATTAGAACTTTTCTCTATCATAAGGATTCATGTCACAAAGCCGATGAGTTTTCAAAGGTCATAAAAAGGGAGAATGCTTTCTGTAGATCAAGTACTAGACAGAGGGCAAGCAAAAGCAAGTTTTGCACAATAGGGTTAGTTTTTAACCTATTACTAAAACAGTGATCTTTTGTGGAAAACAAAAGCTGGCCATTGTAAAATTGTACAAAAAAATCCACCATTTTTAATCATTTAAGCATATTGCACTGTCAAATTAGTAGCAATTTAATAATGATAAATGAACATAAAAAACAACCGTAACTGATATGGTCTTTGGCCATTTTTTCCACCAAAAATTCCTTGCATTACTGGGCCCTCTCCTTGGGAATATTCTGGATGTGCTACTGCAAAGATGAGTGTAGAATAATTAAATGCTATTGTTATAATTAGAGCCTGCATTATATGCAATTACATATGTACACATTCAATTACATATTTTAGCTGTTTTTAGTGTTTTTGCATATAAATGCACAAAAACCATGAATTTCCAGAATAAATGCATATTTTAAGGGTTTTAGTAATTTTCGGATAGAATCATTCCCTCATCTGAAAAATTTCACCACAATACTAAAGTTGAACTTTCTTCTTACTTCTTATCTGAGTGGAAAGGCAATGGAATTCGTAAATGTACACGTTTAAGTACGTCCTAGGACGCCAAAATGTTGTCGTAGCTGAATTATAGCCACCATCCATGTTAGGAAAACCAAAGGTGAGCATTACTGTGTTTGACTGGAAATTGATTGAAGGTCAAATTAAAACAAACACTTATTCTAAAATTCCACATCATTTCCCCACAGCGATAGACATGGGTCTATCATCGATAAACTATACGTAATAGACCTCCCACAGAAATGCATGTGCTGTTCACTATTTTTTGCAGCTCTGAAAGGACCTTTTTGGCCATAAAAATGACATACATCATTACATGACTGAAGATAAAGCGTAACTGTTTAGAACAACGAGAGACACATTGTGATATGCAGTCATAGAATTTACTATGTACAAAACATATGATTTAATGTATATCGAATTTTTCTACTTGGCGGTTAATAATAAATGTATTTGTTTTAAAACATGGGATATAAGATTTTCAAGTGTTAAAAAATTTTTAAGTGCATATTTATTCATTTTAAGTGCATGTTTACTCATTTTAAGTGGATATTTTGAGGCTCAGTGCATATTTTGCTGGTTTCTTAGTGCATATAATCTGGGCTCTAGTCATAACTTTAGTTTCACCGTGTATTATGTGCGTCCATATGAGTACTTCTGGGGGTGGGGGATTGAGAAAAATTATTACTTTCTTCTCAAGACTGTCAAAAATTTTAGTGAATGTACAAGATACTAAAATGCTACAAAAATAATTGATACTGCTTGGCAATTAGTAATGAGCTAAAAAGTACCTTATTTTAAAATGTACTTGTAAAACTTTTGAAAGTAAATGTATAGCAGAATCGGGCAAATAAAATTTTTAAACGCCTAGGGTGGGGCTCGAGCCCCCTCTGCCCCCATATGGGCGCCCATGCCATGTATAATTAAATAGACGACAGTAGAATTAAATGAAATAAAACTGCAATGGCGGAAACCCTGTTCTCAACAACGCCATTTTTCTTATAAGAAGTTGAGAAGAACGACTTTGATTTAACCTTTAGCCACACATCTTAATATTTATCCTGTGTGTGTACACACACACACTTGAGTGTGATAATGCTGAAAGGTAATTGGATGTTATTAGATCATTGTTTAAATAATATTTCCACACTAAAATCGGAGCTTCTGGATAAATCGAGGACGAGAGGATGTTTATGTTCTGTTCTGACTGTGTTAATTTTTCTAAAAATCCCTTTGAACTATTATTAACATCGTCATTTTAAAAAAATAATCCTTATTATAGAATAAATAAAAAAAAAGGAAAAGAGAGTGTTCGTCTATTACGGGGTGCATAATCAATGAGATTATTGGTGAAATAGTAGTAGTAATGATTATTTATATATGTAGTATTCCTTTTGTAATCCTTTATTATTCGTAATTTACGAAATGGTCTTTCAGCAGGGGCAGCTGACACATCTGTAGGGCAAAAAATAATAATATAAAAATTTCTGAAAAATCACTTTCTAGGACACCATATTTTCAAATTAGCAAATAAAAAATTATCTAATAGACATGTCTGCCATTAAATCCTGTTTGACAAGCGTGATTAAAAATTACAGTATTGAATGGGCAGTTACAGCGAGAATATAGGTGAATACTTTTTTTATGATTATTTATTACACTCACTTAGCAATTCAGCATTTGACATATTTATTATTTTTTCGGTTCTAATATTGCAAAACATTTTTTCACTAATTTCATGCTTTCAAAACGACTTTTAATTTGCATTATAATTTTGCCTAAAACATAGTAAAAAACACTGATTTTAAAAAATTGATCTCTATTATCAAACAAAAATAAACGATAATGTGTAATTAAGTACGTTATCCTTTGTTTTAAAATTTAGAATCTATCCTGAACTTGTTATGAAATACAAATTACGATGTTGTATTTTCCACTACTAATTTGGAACTACTTGTGTTTTAAAGACAGTAGACGCTGTATAGAGGCAGTGTACATGCATTACCATGTGGTCATGAGTCGTTGGTAATCGACATTCGGTCTGAAAATTTAAAGTAGACAAAATGAAAACAATGGCGTCCCAAATTGGCAAACCTAAAAATACTTCCGAACATCAAATTGAGAAGTTTTATTTGTATCATCGTATAGCGGAAATTCAAATTATAAAGGAAAAGGGTAGTAAAGCATACCCTTTTGCCATGTACAAAACTAGTAAGAGGTTCTTTTAGGTTTTTTGCCCCCTAGACTTTGCCTACTTTTGTTATATGGTATAGCTAAGCCCCTGAATCAACATGTATAATCCACATATTTAAGATAAAGTAAGATTGCCGAAATTTGTAATAATTATCGATATTTCTATATCATTTACTTATCATATCCTCTCCTCCCCACCTCTCACTTACTAACCCAAAAAAATTTTTAGTCATTCTTTTGATTATAAAAGGCCTTATAAAAACCAACTATTTAATTCCTCACGATATTTACTTCTTGAAGTCTAGCTATTAAAGACGGAAAAACGTTATACCATTATAATACCGATATTCAATTTGCACAGTGATTTTAAATGATAATTTGAAAAGATACGTCAGCTTACTTTATTTTGTTCAACAGAAAGCAAAGTGTGCTGTTGAATATTGGATGGTACTTTCAGAATGAAAACCATGGCTTGGTTTTTTCGTTTGAAAAACATTCATACAAATTAATTTGTCTCTTCATGTTGTTAAAACTTTAAATAATTTATTCTGTATGAAAAATGCCAAGGTGAAACATGGAGTCGATTAATGTGCCAAAAAAAAAGATAAGATTGTTTTAAATTAATTAAAACCAGTTTAAAGAAAAAAAGCAGCACACTTTTTGTTGAAATCATCACCGCCACAAGCCTCAGCTGAATTCCCCTACCCCAGTGGCGTAGGCAGAAAGTTCATAAGGGGGTTATAGGCTTAATGGGAGGGGTTACAGAGATACAACCCATATATTCCTATGTTAAATATACAAAATTTCATTACGTTGTGAGGTTACAATCCCGAAAACCGCCCCCTGGCTACGCTTATGCCTACCCTTGCCTCACTTTCTCACACTGTTTGTTTTGACCTTTTGTCTCTTTCAATATCCGACTTTCAAACTTGGATGCTACAATTCACCGTCTGTGTCAGTCATTAACTATCTGTCAATCGCTCTTCCGAAGTCGGTTTATATTGCTTTCGGAAACAATCAGATTATATAAGATATGGTTCACAAGTGTTTTTATCAGACAAGATGTTTGCAACCGCCGTACAATCAGCCTGCCAACAATTAGCGGCTACTTCGAATATCAAAGGGATATCCGATGTTCCCTGAGAAGTACACCTCTATTCCCTTAGGGAATAGCTGCTGTTATTTTTTAGCCCTCCCTCCTATTTCCAAGATGGGGCCCATTTTAGCTCTTTCCCAACTCCCCTCCCCCTGTCCCGCCTTCCACAAAACTGTGATGTCGCTGAAAGTCACCGATGTCTTTAAGAATCAAAAAAATATTGTATGAAAAAAATGAAAGGAAGAATGTGAATACTGTTGTTTTTTCTAATATTATAGGGGAGGGGGGAATAATTATCCCTGGCAGGGAAGTTAATTAAAATATTTTGACGGGAATATATATTAACGAGTCAGGGGAAATCACCCGTTAATTCGCACCCTGAATACAAGGAATTTTACATATTTTTTATCGTCTTTTATTATCTGAGTTCGACTGTATTTTAATCTGTATGTTTCATTGGCCTGTGAAATTTGTTTTTGTAATTTATGTATTGTAAACCCAGGTCCGCAACCAAAGTGGGGTAGGCTGGACACATGGCCTAGAATGTTGGTAGGAAGGCCAGTGAAGGGGTGGGCACCTTGCCAAAGGGACGCCAGAATCTTGGTTTGCCCGGGGAACAAAGGTACTAGCTCTGCCACTGGTGAACCCCCTCCCCATTTGAATAACCCAGCCGCTACTGTCCACAACAACATTTTCAGAGCACACAGATGGTTCGGAAGATGTTCATATCAGCATATTTAGAATAGAATTTGATGAGTCCTAAGATGAATTTTTTTTAAATCACTGTTGCATTGCAAATCAATAAAACTACACCCATATACGTTAGAAAACTAAAACTGCGCCCATATACGTTAGAAAATAAAGTAAAATATGATTGAAAGGAAAACCAAGTGTTACTTTGGTTCTATAGTGTTTTAAAATATTTATTATGAAATATGAAAATGCCAACAGAATAAAATACAATGTTTATTTCAGATTCAAAGGGAGCAGGGATGTTATTTTTGTGTGAAACAAGTTGTACTTTTTTATGAACTAGCGGGCCTCGTGTGGCCCACGGGTTGAAGACCTCTGTTTTATGGTGTACCATGAGGACCCTGTTGTAATATCAACTGCACGATTTTTTGTACCTATAAAATATTCTATATGTATTTATCACATATTATTTCTATTAAGTTAATTTCTATAATCCTGTTTGTTGAGTAATGTTGAAATCATGTTAATTTGTTTGCATGAATATGTTTTTTTTTATTTAGGAAGATTTGAAAAAAAGCTTTTCCGCTAGGACCAGGGAGTTGACTAAAAAGAACCATCTGGAGAAAATGAGAGGAAGGAGAACATCTAACTGGCAACAACTTGTATCCTTAAAACTCGTTAAACTAGCCCAATGTTTCTCAAATATGGTCCGCAGTGACCTCTTAAGCGATCTACATGGTCTTCGAGAAATTTCAGAAAAATAAATAATGAGAGAAATAATATATATCCAACGTCATGACTTGAAGTGCCCATCCATGACAAGCAGAGCTTTGATATGGACAATAAATTTTCAAAAAAAATTATATTCTTGCAGATGTTGAAGTAATTTAAGAAATCTATGTTTTGGTGTAAAAGTCTGATACCAGATGCGTTTAATGTTTTATTAATGATGTGTGCAAAAAAAATTATTTAGTTTGCTGCCGATGGTGGTCAGTTTAGCCTAATATATTGTTAACCAAATTAGTCAACTTTTAAAAATTTTAAAAAAGCAAAATTTCAGAAAATATATTCAATTTTCTCTCTGGAGGGATAGGAGGAAGCCATGGGATGTAGGACTAGCGCCCTCTGCTAATCCAAGGGTATGCACCCTTTTAGAGGACCCAGTCCACCCTGGAGTAAGCGAATGTTATAGCAAATATTAATTTTTAGTGAAGTTTTGTCTTGAATCGAAAATTTTTTAATATTTCAGTTTTAGTTACAGTGTTCCAAGTACTTACATTGTATCTTCAAGTGCAGTAATTGCTACTATTGTTTGTAACTGAATCATGTAAAATATTTTATCTAGTAATTATTTTTATAAATTAAAAACACTAAGTATATTTCATAGCCTATCTGACTTTCCAAAAAAAAAAAAGTAAAGATGACAATTTTTTAGTTATTGCCAAAGAAAATATCATTAATTTGAAAAAGATTGTTTTTTAAATTATCATATTCGCCCATTTAATTGTGATTTCTGTATTATATGATTTATTATATTATCCTTAACTGTTTGTTCAGAATCAGGTACATATCGATTATTTATTTTGGATATTGCAATAAGATATAAGTGGTTTACATCTCTTTCTTCAAGTCAGTATTATATATTATTTTATATCTGAATTTAAATAAAAAAAAATGTAACCTTTTAAAATTTCTAATTCTTGTAAGTTGTTTTAAAATATTTTCAGCGTTTTTTAAATACTTCAGTAGTTCAGTGCTCTGGCTAGACTTCGTATCGGCCATACACATTTCTCCCATCAACATCTGTTAAATGGAGAAGATGCCCCAATGTGTGTCATATGTGGTGAGCTATTAAATGTTTTACATATTTTAACCATTTGCATAAATTTTAACCAGCAACGTTCATTAGCTTTTAACCAAAATAATTTTACCCTTTGTGACATTTTATGCAATTCTTTTAATCATGAAATCATTTTTAATTTTTTTTATCTAATATTGGCTTTTTAAATCTCATCTGATATTGTTGCATTGTTTTGCTCCATTGTGCATTTGATGCATTTTTACCTCTGTATCTTTAATCTATTTTATTCTTAAAATCATATGTACGGTCTCACCTTGCTTGGCGCAGAATCACCATTGTTGTCCTTGTGCCATAAAAATACAACCAACCAAATTCCATAGTCCAGTGATTGTAACTGCTGCCTCCGATCTCACTAGCATTTCTTGATTCCCAGAGAGCTTTATGTGTCAATATTTCGTAGTTTGGATGTCACGATGAATTGTCAATATCATCTTAGGTCAGGGGTAAAACTATTTCTAAACAGATATCACATGCTTTACAACAGACTTTAAAAAAGGGTGGAGTTTGTATTGGTTGTAATACCGCTCATCAGATTTGTTATAAACCAGTAAGGTTTCTCTTACAGCCTGCCGATTCGCCCTGTGGTGGCGCAGTGTTGTAACGCGTTCTCCTAGTGCGCCGCTAATCCGGGTTCGACTCCCAGCAGTGCAAAGAACGCTTACTCAGAGATCTCATAAAGATCGCACTGCTCACTGTAGTCCGGGGTTTGGTTCCCTAGGCCTTAAGAGGTTCGGATTCCTCGGAAAACAGTAGGTCCCGGCGCAGCATGACCACTGTAGTCTTTGAGCCGTAAAACCAAAAAGCAACCAACAGCCTGCCGATTCAGCCTGTCGTCCTTTATCCAGCTTTCCAATGTAGTTGTTTTTTATTTTATAGCCAAAGGTCTAATGAGGTAGAGAATATAAATTGGACTAAATAGGTATAATAAGGTCTGAGTCAAAATGACAGCACCAGTAACATATTTGCTAATTTTATTTACAAACAAAATTAAGCCAACAATATAAAATAAAGAACATGTATGTATTACGCTTCTACTCACATATTAAGAACAATTCATGTTGCCATTTGGATAAGCACAATCTTCAATAAAAAAATTTGACAACAAAATCCTGAGTCAAAATGATAGCATGTGTCATATTTTTTCATGCATATACATATTAATGTAAGTTTTTTCAGGCCATTTGCATAAACTGCTAACAAATACTTCTTCCTACAGTTTAACAGTGAATTATGGATAAAATTAGAACATTAAATTACATGTACTTTATCAGTGGCAACAGTTTATATTTATAAAAATGAAAACGAATTAGTCAAAATGCTAGTACCATGATTCAAAACAATGTAACACAAAAGAAATATATATATACGATCAATATCCAATAAAGCGTCCCTGCTGTGGAATTACAATAGAACCTCCATATAATGAACTTCCGTTTATCGAAATTTTCTATATAGTGAAGTTTTTGTAAATCCTCATGATCATCACATTGCACCCTTGCGACGAAAGTGTTGCAACTAAAAAAAATCCCAATTTTTGGGAAACGCAAAAAAATGTTTCTGGCTGAAATGAGGGA